>WURV02218785.1:0-10570 GCA_011762755.2 Epimenia babai
GCAGTGGCTGCCTTCACCGTCGAGCACATCAGCAGATTGCCACTCTGGATCCAGGTACGCACATCGGTGAAGCCGAGCCCCTCGGCCATGTCGCGCAGGTCGGCCATGGGCACCTTGCGGTGGCCGCCAACGTTGATTCCGCGCAGCAGGGCAAGCAGGTGGTGAGCCATGGCAATCGGGCCGGGTGGAGACGCGAGAACGCAACCGGAGCATCGCGCGCTGTGTATCATGAGTGTTCTGCGGTTGTGCCGTCCTGGAGGTTTCCATGCAATCGATGTTGCGTTTCGTCCCGTTGCTGCCGTTCGTATTCCTGGTGCTCTCGTTGATCGCAGCGCCGACGTGGGCGCAGAGCATGAACCCGGATGATCCATCCGCGCCGGGAGATGGTGACGAGACGAAGCCGGCAGACCCCGACGGCGAAGGCGGCGAGATGGGCCCGTTCCATCGCCCCAACCCCGGTCACAACCCGGACTCGACGCTTCCGTCCGGTCGCAACCAGCCGCCCGACTTCGCCGAAATCGTTGACGCTCTGGCGAAGGGTCTCGGCTTTGACGAACAGACGCAGGTCGAGTTCCGCCGCATCCTGATGGAGTCGCAGGCGGCGAAGGTCAAGGCCCAGCAGGAGCAGCAGCGGACGCGCGGCGCTGACCCGAAGCAGATTGAAGCCCTCAACGAGTTGTTCACCGAGGCGCAGATCCAGTCCATCCAGACTGTCTTCCAGGGGTTTGAGCGCTACAAGCAACAGGCCGCGCAGCTCCTCACGATGCGCCGCAACCGGCAACTCAGTCAGGCCGACCATGACGACAAGCGCCGCCAACTGGACGGCCTTGCCGAGCAGTTCATCCGCACCAACCTGCCTGCCGACGGCGTCGAGGCATTCCTCGGCTACTGGCGCGAGTCGGTTGCCGGCGCCACCAACGCCACCGGCGGGGAAGATCGCCTGCTCGACGAAATCGGCAAGGCGTACGGTCTCTCGATTGCCGATCGGATGAAGTTCAAGTTGATCGTCCGCTCGCGTGACCGTCTGCAACGCCGCGGCGACACGACCCTGCAGGAAACCCTGCGTGCCATCGAACAGCGCCAGAACGAGCAGTTGCAAGCCGCGCTGACCGCCGACCAGCTGGAACGCCTCGGCATCGTTCATGCGACCAGCGAAGGCTACAAGGCCGCGATGCGCGAACTGCAACAATTGGCCGGCAAGCCCGGCGTGACCCGCGCCGACATCGCCGAGCAGCGCCGGAAGATCGAGAAGACCGTGCGCGACCAGTTCAAGGAGTTGCTGGTGCCCGAGCACTACGGCCGCTTCCTGGACGTCTGGGAACGCGCCATTCGCTCGCAGATGGGCGGCTGATCGCGACGTCTCGCCTCGGACCGACTGCACCTCGCGAATCCGGCTCCGGTCGGGCGCGGGGTGCGCCGGATTTGCGGGCGTGGCTTGCATGCAGCGCGTGGGCATACTTTGATGGTCCCTTCGACCGCCCGTTGTTCTGCCCCGTTGCTCCAGCGAACCGGCCACGCATGAGCCTGCCAGCCGTAGATGTGCCGCTGCCCGACTTCTCACCCGACCGCATCCGCGAGGGCGGGTCGGGGGATGCCGACGCCACCGAGGAAATCGGCGCGGAGCTGTTCGGCGTCTGGCCGTTCGACACTGGCGCGGCCGATCTGCTGCTGGACGCGCCGCTGGGTCGCTACGTGCGCGCGTACTTTCCGTGGGAGTTGGATGACGGCGCCGTGATCCGCGCGCTGGAGCGTATCGCGTCGCAGTTCCAGTCACGGTTGCTCAAGCGCTGGAAGCCCGATCGCGGAAGCTTCACCGACTGGGTCCGCCTCAACACCGAGGACCTCGGCCTGCAGGAAGCCGTCTTCGTCTATCACCAGGGCGCTGGCGCCGTGCGTGAGGTGATGGCGTCGTTCGATCCCGATGCGGCTGGAGATCCGGTGCGGTGGGCCGAACTCGGGCAGTCAGCCGAGGCCGGACTGGAAGCCGCGCGCACCGCCTGGAACGCGTGGCAACCCGTGCGGCAAGCAGTGTGCGGCATGGTCTGGCAGGCGTTCTTCTTCGCTGACCCGGACGACAACGGAGACGGGTTCCGCCTCTCCCACGCCGCCAGCTGGGTTCACAATCTGCGCCGGCGCCAGGGGCAGGACTCCGCGTTCAGCGAGTCGGAAGACCTGGCCCAGGAATTCTATCTCTACAAGGTGCTGGAGCGCGATCTGCTGCTGCGGTTCAAGCCGGAACTCGGCGCCAGCTTCATCCAGTGGCTGCGCATCAGTGTGGAGAACTACACGCGCGACTATCTGGCCAAGCCGCCGACGCCCGAGGAAGTGGCGTTCAGTGATGCGCTCGCGGGCTCGCTGGCAACCGGTGGAACCTTGGTCACCCGCACCAGCAGCGGCGACGATGATGGACCCGGCGCAACCGACACGTCAGCGATGGCGCCGGACGATGACGATCCGTTCAGCCACACCGGCACCGTTGGCGTCGATACCGTACTCGAGGCGGGCGAGGAACGGCTCACACTGCTGTTGCATCACATCATGCCGGCGCTGTTGGCGGATCCGTTCCACCGCACGTTCGCCCGGTTGTTCCTGACGCTTCCGCTGATCCGGGAAGACTTCGAACTGATCGCCCGCCAACGGCTCGTCCAGTGGTCGGCCGCAATGGCCGTGGAACGGCTCGATGGAGCCAGTGCCGAAGAGACAGAGGCCGCAGCCGACGACGCAACGTTCGAAGATGTTCGCACGTTGGCAATCCGCGATCGGTTCGTGATGCACTGCCGGGAACTCGGCGTGGGCAGCCTGGATTCGCGAAGCGGGCGGCTGCCCAAACGACTGACCGCGGCGCAGCGCGACCAACTGGTCGCGTGGTTCCGCGGCACGCTGTCGCCGGCGTTGCGTTCACTGGGCCGCCGGGCGCGCATTCCGGAGTTGCCGAAGCCGCTGCAATCGGACGCGGCGGGTGCACCGGTGCGCGAACTCGCCGACCGCCTGCAGAAGATCCTGATGGCGATCGAGCACGCGCCCGGCGCGGGCGGTGAGCCCGGCGTATTCGCGGCAACGGTCACTGCGCTGGAAGACATGATGAGCGAGATGGAGCGCTCGTTCAGCGCATCCGAGAAGGAATTCCAGCAGGATTCGTTGCGCTCTATCAGCCAGAATCGCCTGCGAATCAAACGCCTGGAAGGCCGCCTGCGCAACCTGCCGGCCGGCTCGGACGATGCGAAGCAGGCCGAGGAAAAGCTGGCCCGCATGCGGCGCAGCATCCAGACCCGCGCGCACGATCTCCAACGCAAGACGTTCGGTCTGCGCGATGCCGACATCGGTCGCTTGCTCGGCATGGACCCGAAATCAGTCCCGTCGCTGAAAACGCGCGTGCGCAAGAACCTGACTGACTTCCGCAACGCCAACGACCTCTCCGAAGCCCGCCTCGCCCTGCTGGCCACCATGAAGCGCGGCAAGAAGGCGCGGATGGATCGCTACGACCACGCGCTGGAAGCGCTGGCGTCGTTCAGCATGTTCCCCGACAACGACGGCGCGGCGAAACGTCTGACCGAAACCAGCGAGGGGCGGATCGATGCGAACGGGCTGGATCGGTTGCGCCAGTTACTGCGTGAGATCCGCACCGGTCGCGCATCCGACGCAGTGGAAGCAGAACTCGCCGACCTGCAGGGTCGCCTGCTCGGTCGCGACGACCTCGTGCAACTCGGCGCGAACGCTGCTGGCGTGATGGCCTACGAGACGACGTGCCTGCGCATTCTCCCGGCCGTCATCTGGCTCCGCCAACTCGGCGTCGCCGGCGAATAGCGGGTCCACCGGCATCTGTCCATGGACGTGCTGTCGAGTTTGGTGGAAGCCATGTGCTCCCGGTATCCCCGCAACCACTCTGGTTGGCCCCTTACTCACGTGCGGGGCTCGGACCGGAAGAGGGTGGCAACGTCGCGGCGCGGACGCACGGGCGGGGCTCGGACCGGAGGGGTCCCATTCCGAACCATTGACACAGTCCGAGCCCCGCACGTCAGCGAGGGGCCAACCGACCGCTATTCATCACCACCAGGCCCCGCAACCAACAACCAATCACGCCACGTAGGCTTCTCCCCAGCGCACGTGCTCGCCGCGCGCTGTTGCTGCGAGGTCCGTCTCCCGATCACCGCGACGGCGCCGGTGGCGCTCAGACCTGCCAGAGGCCGTGGTCGATGCCGCCCTGGAGGAAGATTGCGAAGCGGCCCATGCCGGGGATTTCCATGGGTGGCATGGCGATGACCGCGCCTGCGGCTTCGGCTGCCTGGACGGCGGCGTCGATGTCTTCGACGAGCATGTAGGGGCGAACGACCGGCGATTCCGTTTCGCGCATAGGAGCGCGAATGCCGATCCGGCCACCATCGGGGAGCGTGGTGGCACGGGCACCGCCGAGTGCCGGGTTGGCTTCGGCAAACTCGACGCCGTGTAACTGCGCGTACGTCGCACACACCGCGTCTACGTCAGGAGTAACGATCTCGAGGTAGTGCACCTTCATCGCGCGTTCCGATCTGTGGGTCGCCTGTCAGTTACCACTCGAGCCCGAGCCAGCGTTGTCCGGCGCGGAGCCGTCATCCGTGCCTGCGCCACTGCCGTCGCCCGTACCTTCATCGCCGGTGCCGGCCTGCGGGCCGAACAACTCCTCGATCTTCTTCTCCAGCACGGCGTCCGGCGGGAAGTCGAACGTCGAACGGGTTTCGCCGACCCATTCGAGATAGAGCACGGTGTCCAGTTGCACTCGCTGAATTGTCTTCACGACGTCGGCCGGCAGTTCGGTATCGCTGGCGTACACGCCGTCGCGGATGTCCTCGAACACGAGGATCAGCGTCTGGGTTGACTCCATTTGCGACGCCCAGCGATCCTTCAACTCGGGATGGATGCGGCGGAGCGCGGGGATCAGGTCGCTGATTTCATCGCCGACACGATACGCCGCCACCAACCCGTCATAGGCCTGATCAGCCATGTCGCGGTACATGCGCATCGCGTCGGGCCCCGACATGCCGTCGGTGCGCCACTTCATCATTTGCTGGTCTACCGCGCCGAGCTGGCGGGTGGCGTGCCACCAATGGGCGACGATGTGGAGGTCGGTCTGCCAGCCCTTGTCGTCCGGCGGGGGCGGCGGGGGCGGCTCGGTGGACTGCTTCTGCTGCGGCACTGACAGGTACCACTGGCCGGCCACCTTCACGAACTTGACCGCCTCGTTGGACGGCGTGACCGTGCCGGTGGCAATGTTGCCCGTCACCTGCACATTGGTCAGCGTGCTGTTGGCGGTGCTCGCCCGGGCCTGATCCATCGCGGCTTTCGTGATCTGAGCGAAGGCTTCCAGGTGCTTCTGCATCCAGTCCAGCGCGGCCTTCAGCACAGCGGGCAGGTCCTTCGCGTCAATCAGCGAGTCTGTCACCGTCTTCTGGACCACAGCGGGATCCACCTCGACGCCCATCTCCTGCATCTTCCGGAGCGTTTCGATCAGGTTCTCGATCGCGACGCCAAGGGGCTTGAGCGAGGTGACTAGTTCCGCTTCCGCGGCCGTGTCGCCCTTGGCGATGGCGGTGGCCACGCAGAGAGTGACCATCTGGCCGGCCATCAGTTTCTGCATCGACGGTTCGAGGCAGGCGCACATGCCGGGGAGGTCGTTGGCGGCGGTGGCGGCCTTCATCCGTTCGAACACCGCCTGCGGGCCGTCGGCCTGAGAGCAGCCAACGCTGGCGAAAGCCGTGCACCCGCACAGCAGGAGAATCAGGATTGCGTGTGTCGTACGGGTCATCGGGAGTTCCGGTCGGGGCTGTCGGAGCGGACGTCGGAGCTGTGCCATGCCGCCAGGCGATCGATCCTGCGATGGCGGGCAGGCAAACGCAAGGCAACCGGCAGATTCAGAACCACCCGGATTGCAGATGCCGGTCCGGGAAGTCGGTCGGGTTCGTCTCGTGCGGTATCGTCATTCGCCGTCGAGGATTTCCCGAATCCGTGTGGTGAGTGTCTGCATCGAGAACGGCTTCTGGATGAACCCGGTGTTCGGCTCGCTCGTGCCGACGGTCTGGTCGGAGTAGCCGGACACGAAGATCACCGGCTGGTCGAAGCGACGCTCGCGAACGTGGGTGGTCAACTCCAGGCCGCCCATCCGCGGCATGACGACATCGGTAATCAACAGGTCAATGGTGTGGATGCCGCGGGCATCGATCACGCCGAGTGCCTCTTCGCCGTTGATCGCCTGTAGCACCTGATACCCGAGCCGGGTGAGAATGCGGGTGGTGAGTTTGCGCACCATCGGTTCGTCTTCCACCAACAGCAGGGTTTCGGTACCACGCGGCAGGGCAGACGATTCGGGCAACAGCGCGACCTGACGGTCCGGCTGTTCGACGCGTGGGAACCACACCCGGAAGGTGCTGCCGCGCCCGGCCTCTGTCTCGATGGTGATTGCGCCGCCGCTCTGGCTGACGATGCCGTAGCAGGTCGAAAGGCCGAGACCGGTGCCGATACCGGCAGGTTTGGTCGTGAAGAACGGGTCGAAGATCCGCGGCCGGACCTCATCGGGGATTCCGCTGCCCGTGTCCTGCACCGAGAGTGTCACGTACCGACCCGCCGGCAGGTCCAGTCCGGGCGGCGCGCTTCCTGCCTCGTCGAGATCCACGAAGGTGCTGCTCAGCGTCAGTCGACCACCGCCGGGCATCGCATCGGATGCGTTGACCACGAGGTTGACGATCACCTGTTCGAGCTGCCCGGGGTCAGCGTGAACCGCGCCGGCATCCGGGTCCAGGTCGGTGACCATGTCGATGTTCTCGCGAATCAGCCGGCGCAACATGCGCTGCATCCGCCGGACCGCCTCGTTGACGTGAACATCCACCGGCGCAAACACCTGGCGGCGAGCGAAGGCGAGTAGCTGACGGGTGAGATCGGCTGCCCGAACGCCGGCCTTGAGAATGTCGCTCAGGTCGCGCTGTACCGGATGGTCGGAATCGATAAGTTCGCGGGCCAGTTGCGCGGTACCGGTGATGGCGGTCAGCAGGTTGTTGAAGTCGTGCGCAACGCCGCCAGCGAGCTGACCGAACGCTTCCATCTTCTGCGCCTGGCGAAGTTGACGCTCGCGTTCGAGCAGTTCGCTCTCGGCCTCGACGCGTGCAGTGACGTCTTCGGAGAAGCCGGCCACGCGCCAGCCGGGGTGTACGCCTTCGGGAATCGGATAGCTGGCCGTACGGATCCAGCGCTGGCGGCCGTCGGGATGGTGGAAGCGATAGGTGACATCCACCGGGTGCTCCACGTTCATCAAGCGCCCGGTGGCTTCACGATCATCAGGGTGCACCCGTTCGAAGAACGAATTGACGTCGCGGAATACTTCCTCCGCAGCGAAGCCGAACGTCTCCTCGAAGCGCGGAGAGATGTAGCCGACGTCCTGCGTGAGCGGGTTGGAGAGGTAGAAGACCTTCTCCACCGTCTCGGCCATCAGCCGGAAGCGGTGCTCACTCTCGCGCAGCGCGTCGCCGGTGGCCGCGCGCTGAAGCACACTGGCGAAGAGATGGCCAGCCACCTCCACGTGCGCTGCCAACTCCGCCAGTTCATTGCGTGGCGCTTGATCACGATCGAGCCATGCGAAGCCGACTGCCCCCGCTATCGAATCGCCTGCTTCCACGGGCACGTTGATCATCGACTGGATGGATTCCGCCTCCAGCGCCTCGCGCAATGGGCCGGGTTTCAGGGTGGAGGGGTCCCCGACAATCAACGCCGCCGGAGCCGAGACGGTTTCGACCCACCAGGCCGGTACCGGCTCCCCATCGGGCCCGTCCAGATATGTGCAGCCCGACTCTGGCGGGTCAGCCCAGAGATGAACCGCGCCAAGCGTCGCGAAGTGATCGCTGCTGGTGAACAGCCATCCCCGCTGTGCGCCGAGCTTTTCGCCGAGTCGGCCGAGTGCGGAGAGAATCGCGTCGGCTGCTGGTTGATCATCGGGGATCCCGGCAAGTTCGGCCGACATCTCCGACATCAACCGTTCGATCTCCAGCCGCCGCGTGAGCGTTTCGTGGGCGACTTCCAGCTGCTGACGCGTGCGCTGCAGATTCGTTGTGCCGATCGCAGTCGCCACCAGGTCAGCAATCGACCCGGCGAAGTGATGCTCATCGAGTGACCACGCACGCGCGTGACGCTGTTCGTGACACACCACCCCCGCCAGTTGCCCGTCGACAAGAATCGGCGCATCGAGCAGCGCCGAGACGCCGGTTTGTTCGCAATAGGCAAGCAGTTCGGCCGTGCGCGCATCCGCGTGGGTATCGGCGACGGCCAGAACGCTGCCGCGTCCCAGCGCACCGAGATAGACCGGGGCTTCGCTCTCTGCGATCGACAGCCCGGGCGGCCGCGGAAGGGCGTCTCCGGTGGCGGCGTCGTGCAGGAACGCGCACTCGATGCGGCTGTGGTCGTCCGCGAACAGCCAGATGCTGCAGCGGTCTACCGCAAGCGCCGTGGCCGACGTGGCGGTGATGGCACGGAAGATCGCTGGCAGCTCGGTGCCGGGCGTCAGACGCAACCGCGTGAGCGACGTCAGCGCCGCGTGGTAGCGCCGCAAGCGGTCGTCCTGCGAATCCGTGACTTCGCGGGCAACGATGTGGCGCGTGGGTCCGGCTCCATGGCCGGCGGGCGCGATCGCGTGAACGCGAAGGGCGAAGCGGCGCCAGTCATCGTCGCGGGTGCGTAGCCGAACGTCGATCTCGACGGGCGAGCCGTCCGTTGCCGGGCCACTCGCAGCGGTCAGCGACGCAATCCATGCCGGGTGATCGTCGGCGTGAACCAGCGACTCGAGCGTGGCACCGGCCAGATCATCCCCCGTCCAGCCGAGGCAGGTTTGCCAGGCAGGATTCGTACGGATGAGCCGGCCATCCGCGTCGGTGATCGCCAGCAGGTCCGGTGAGACATGAAAGAACACGTCTCGCTGTACGTCGTCTCTGACAGTCATCCGGCAGTATCGAAAGGGACTGCGTACAGTAGAGCGCACGTATGGCACTCAGGGCAAGGTGTTGGGCGCCGCCGGACAGACCCGGGTCTGAAACTGTTCAGTCCAAAGGACATCATATGTCCTATCGAGTAGACACTTGGTGGAAGCGTCAGCATCATTCCTTAATATGTTATGAAACAATGAGTTGTGAATCAATCGGAGCGTTTCGGGGAGCGAAATCGGGGGTCGGGAACATCCGTTCTGAGACAGGGTACTCACCAATGTACAGCCGATTGACCAAGTTGGCAAAATTGGCAAAGTCATTACGCCTTTTGTTTGAGCAGGTTGCGTCGAATGCCGATGGCATGCTCCTTGCATGTTGACGAACGGAGGATTCCGGTACTCGATGCTGTCCGCGATCGGGATTTGCGCGAGCTCACGCGCACTCCTGAGCATCGGGGCTACAGAAGCACCTGCCCTACCTGCTTACCCGAATACCGCTTCTTGCCGGCTTTTTGCCCGAAGCCAGCAGCCCGGAATCCTCTCCAACTTCGCAGCAGCCCGTCGAAACCGGCGGGCTGTTCGCATTTCCGAACCGCAGCGCCCGCAATGCGTATCCCTCTTCACTGGAGCGGATCGATACCAGGCTGCCAGGCTGCCAGTGCCGGTGTTCGCCCTCCACCGGATTCCCGCTTCACGCACGGACAGTCACACCGACTGTCGCTACAATTTCTCTCCCGCCGACTATCGCCACCGCCGCTGCGGGGCACTGGTCCGCTTGATCCCCACTCGATTCGTCATCGCATCGCCGCAGGAGACCCGCACATGGCTGGCAAGGGGTACACGCTCTACAAGGTCGAGACCATCGAAGTGGTTGAGGATGGCGCCCCCGAAGAGGAGGGGTACACCTACCAGTACGTCGGTGATGCCACCGTGGCAGAAGCTCGCCAGTTCACGGCCGACAAGGCCAACGGCGCGGCTGAGGGCAACGGCGATGGCAACGGAGCCGACACCGCGGCTGCCGACAAGATCGCAGCCAATTCCGCCGCTGCGCGCCGCAAGATGCAGGACGTCGCATCGGAAGCGCGCACTCGCAAGATCAACCGGCGCGACCGCAACATCGCCCCGCCGAGCATCGATGACGATGTGCTCGCCGGCTCCGATCCCGAACTGCTCTCCGCGGTCGGCATTGATGAAGTCGGGTCGGGCGATGGCGATTCGGTCGAGCTTGACGAAGTGGAAATGGCGGACGACAGCCTCGAATCCGCGGAAATCCACAGCACCGATGACGGTGACGAACTCGCGATTGAAGACGTGCCGGACGACCCGCCGGTCGAGAGCGAGATCGAACTCGAAGCCGCCGACGACATTGATGACGTGGACGAGATCGATCTCGACGCCGACGACGATGACATCCCGGAAGTCGAGGACGTGGTCGAAGAGGTGGAAGAGGTAGACGAAGTTGACGACATCGACCTGGATGCCGGCGACGAGGGCGATGTCTTCGAAGAGGCCGATTCGATCGAGGAAGTGGACGACGCCACAGACGAAGTGGTGGCCGTCGCAGGTGATGACACCGGCGAGATGGACGCGGTCGCCGAACTCGACGACGACGACATTCCCGAACTGCCCGACGAC
>WURV02218796.1:0-10567 GCA_011762755.2 Epimenia babai
ATATTGACTTTGACTATATTCAATTGACTTTGCATTTAGTCAATCAAAGAACCACTCTGAAACCGCCATACTCACATTGAACCGTCTGTTCTCCGGGACTTATCAGCCGCAACTTTCTCATGGATGACAAACGTTTTGGGACCACTACAGTCACTCATAGAGATGTGCTGGTCCTGCCCGTCGTTGTCCATGATGCATTCTTCTTCGTCATGTGGTGTCGCAGTCTCAGTTAAATATATAACGTATAAGTCACTTCAATGACACCTGGGTTTGGTTCGCGCAAAACACAGTTTAATGACTTCGTTGATGATAATGTATGATAAATAAAATTGATGCTACTAAAGATCATTGGCAATTTCACTTCTACGATCTCCATGATTACCTGAAACAAAAACAAAATGGCACCATACCCAGTAGTCCAACACCCTCAATACTCCGACACATTTTACGGCAACAGACAGTGTGGGTCTATCGAGTGTAGACTGTATACTAATTCTGAAACTTGAAATTTTGGAGAACACGGTCGAGTCAGTTTTGAGAAAAAGGTAGAATACGAAAAGTACCAAATTTATAGCATCAGCCATTAAAAGTTCTTAATTAAATGCGGTTCACAATAAATGTTTCTGGGGGTAATTCAGCGCATATACAATACCTTCGACAGTCACAAATCAGGCGCATGGACGGTATAACCTGTTACCTTTACCAGTCCAGCTGAAGAGAAATGCACGGAAAAAACCTATACATATGATGGGACTTTTTTAAGTGTAATTTCAAAATTATTAATAATGATGTCATTTATCTTCTATAAAAGCACGTCCGACGTAGGGGAAATCTCTCCAGGTTGTGAATTGTGATAGCACGAGGCTGCTGATTTATTCCCGTGGTATGTACCTATTTATACCTATTTTGATTAGTCTTAGGAGATGAGGTTTAAATGATTGAACTACTGATAGTGGTAGATTAACAATACCTAGTATCAGCATACACCATATTCCTAAATTCCATATTTCATTGTCATAAGTTTCGAGCGCAAACAAAATTAATGTCAAACTGAAAGGGAAACTGAAAATTGTGTATTCGATTGGGTTGTCGGTGGGTTGGCTTCGAAGCTGTACTTCTCTGGCCTTATAGTATCTATTCTGTTCGGTATCTAAAGTTCATTGCAAGGGCTTTCGCAGCGGAAATTTATTTCAATTATTTTTACTTGTTCAGTGATTAAAATGCGAAATCGGTTGTCGGTCAGTGCATTAAATATTCCTATTTGACACTTCGTACAGTTAAATTTAATATAAATAAAGTCATGATATTAATGATGCTGGTTGTTTGAGTAGCTGGAGAGAAATACAGAGAAAAACCCTAGTTCCTATGACAGGACTCGAACCAAACATGAGCTGAAGGGCAGGTTTTCTCCTGTGCACAAATGTGAAGAATGTAGTTGGTTCACATTTTAACTTATATACAGAACAATTACCATTGAGTGAAAGTGGTACATGTCGTCTGTGGAATTGGATGGGACTTTAAAATAGTTAACCAGATGATACGGTCGCCAAACTTGTACTATAGGAACCTTAAAACAATGCAAATAAACCAAAGTATATGTATGTATAATGAATGTATATATAGTGGACTCGTCAAGCTGTGGTTTTTCTGTGGTTGGACCATATGACTAGAGAGCGATACTACAAAAGGACGAAACTTTCATTCCTAAACTCGCAAACAACTTGTTCGGCTTGTCATATTAATGTTAATAACATTGTTATGTTACGAGACGTGTCAATATAACGTGTCAATGGAAACAGGATAGTGTAGATTATGGCTATCATATAAATCTATGCAATAATACAACATTAAGCAGACATTACGAAGTCGGTAGGCGGTTTATCAATTGCATACTACCGAATTATTATCAATTTATACTAGCATTTATAAATACTAGATTTTTCGAAAGCATTTGTTTACCACACCAACGATTGTAAATGTTAGCCAAACTAAAAAAAATTAATATGACGGATTTACATCTAATACGCATACATGGATAAACGAATGGTTAACTCATAGAAGTCACACAGCGATGGTAGTAGTAGGAGGAGAGGCATGTAAAACTGTAAGTGTGAAATCAGGAGCACCACAAGGAACGGTAAGGACTGGTCATGTTATTCATATATAATGACATAGGGAACAAAATAACATTAAAAATAAAAATTTTCGTAGATGAATGTTGTACAAGGTAATTATGAGTGAAGAGGACACACAAGCATTGCAGAAAAACTTAGATAAGTTGATAGAGTGGTCCAAAATTAGGAAAATGGATTAAACACAGGTAAATGATAGACCATGTGTCTATGTAGACATAAGAACAAAATTAGCAAAGATTATACGATGCACAGAGATATATTCAAAACAGTAGATCACCAAGCATATCTCGGTGTAGAATAACATGAAAACTATCATGATATGATTTCTCCATCGCAACCTATATAAGTGCTTGCAAACAATTAAAAACTTGGCTTACATACAGTTGGTGAGACTTCAACTAGATGGAAAGCCCATATAACTAAGCCAGCAATCAATCAAACAAAAAATTAACTTGAGGAGGGAAGGAAAGCTATACGTCTTGTAAGGTTTTTAAAATTGTAAATGGAAACTTACCAGAAGTGGTACAGAGACAATAGACAAACAAATAGCAATACATACAAACACAGTTTCATACCACATACTATAGGAGATTGGAACCAATTGCCAGAAGATATAATCAAACAACCAACTATCCCTTTTCAGATCTAAACTCCAAAACATGTATAAACTAATGTAAACCTTTTGAACCTAAAAATGAATATAGGTCTAACACTAATATAGGTCTCACACTAATTTAGGTCTAGCACTAATATAGGTCTAGCACTATTATAGGTCTAACACTAACATAGGTCTAATACTAATATAGGTCTAATACTAATATAGGTCTAACACTAATATAGGTCTAACACTAAGATAGGTCTAACACTAATATAGGTCTAACACTAAGATAGGTCTAACACTAATATAGGTCTAACACTAATATAGGTCTAATACTAATATAGGTCTCATACTAATATAGGTCTAACACTTACATAGGTCTAATACTAATATAGGTCTAACACTAATATAGGTCTAACACTAATATAGGTCTAACATTAGTATAGGTCTCACACTAATATAGGTTTAACACTAATATAGGTTTAACACTAATATACATCTAACACTAATATAGGTTTAACACTAATATACATCTAACACTAATATAGGTCTAATACTAATATAGGTCTAATACTAATGTAGAGGAGATTGTTATTTGTATCATTATCATCATGAATATGATTATTCACTGTTATTATTAGACAAGAAATGTGGGTTGGTCTGACATGACATGTCAAATCATATCGTTTAATACTTGATGCACTTTTCTTGTATCTAACCATAAGCTCTGTGGTAATTCGTCACTCTTTTCGTTTTAAACTTAGATGTTCCCTTTATGAAATGAAATTTATTTGTTTAAAGTGCATGTATTAGCAGAGCTATCAAACACACTTTACATGAAATAATAGCCTAATGGTCTAAGACTATAATGTAATTACTTAAACAATATAAAATTAACATCTAACAATATACAGGTAATACAGATCAATGATAGATACAACTATGTACATTTACAGTGTGCATGAAATGGATAACAATGTTGAATAATACGGTGGAAAGTAAAACAAATATAGAAAAAAAGGAAATCCTATGCAGGTAAAGTCGCCATATCAATATGAAGAATTAGTTCACCTTTTGTAATATATCGTACGCAAACATTCACCAGTTTTGTGGATTGTACACTACACTCAGTACACTACCCTCTACACTACGGTGGATACATCGGTCTCTAGGCTCGTATTGACTGAATTTCTAAAAGACTACCTTGACTAAATTGTGATGCGTGTCAAATCCAAGCGCGAGCATGTGGAGCACGGAGAGTCCGCAGGGTAATCATGGCCCATAAACCAGAACTTTGCTCAGATATGGTTCAAGAAGGTGATCATTGTTTGGATTCGCAACAACAGCAGGGTGAATGTATGTCAAGAAATTCAGTAGTATCGATTCAGTCGATTGGATGCGAGGTGGGAACAAGTTGCACAACACGAGACACTGGAAATAATAGCTTGAACATCGTTGAAGGTGGTCGAGTGAACCAAAATATACCTCAGCAAAATGAACAGAGGTTTCACCGTAGCTTTACTGAAGATAACGTTTATAGTGTAAACGGAACTCATCCGAATGAACATAGCCTAAATACACATTCACTAGATAATGATGATTTGACAAAAGCCCAGCAAATGAAACACTTGCCTTTGCACAAAAATTTTATTTTGACAAGCCATTGTGATATAAACTACCAAGAAAAACCAGATGCGGTGTCTTTCCACACTCTTGAGACAAAGAAATTTAAAATTGATAATGGTACGAAGACAGAATCGCAAATGCTCGAGCATTTTGAGGCTGTAAGTGGTCATATAAATAGCAATGTCAAGGATGCAGGGAATACTTGCATGTTAGATGTGGGTAGTGGTTTATCGTCATGCAATAAGATCTCCAATGAACTGTACATGGAAGAACTAGAGATACATGATGAAAAAGTCGTACAAGCTACAGGTGGTTATACCCAGTCAATTATTGATCAAGAACAGTTACAAGCTACAGGTGGTTATACCCAGCCAATTATTGATCAAGAACAGTTACAAGCTACAGGTGGTTATACCCAGCCAATTATCGATCAAGAACAGTTACAAGCTACAGGTGGTTATACCCAGTCAATTATCGATCAAGAACAGTTAAATGCTTTAAATGAAGAATATATCGCGACGTGTAATTCTGATATCGAGACGTTTTACGACAAGCTGCTTTCCTGTCTCGCCGTTCCGGAGCGTCGCTACTGCGAAGAGCGGATCTTCGAGTTAAGCGACGTTTTAGACGATAATGAATCAGTGTATGATAACGCAGGCATAGACGGCGATATATCTCGTAATAACGACGTTTTAAATATCACCCGTGATTTGACGAGCACGTATTTGGGCGATCCTGGTCTCAATGTTGAAACTCAATCTCACCGCGAGAGACTAATGAAACAACGTGATGAACAATCTGAAGTGATGGGGTCGAAGCCGAAGGTCGTATACTTTCGCTGCGATTGCGGCGATCTGTTGGTGACGCAGAGTACGGAGTTGTCATATGACGATGGAGGCAAAACACAGGCTAGTTTGACCCAAAATTGCGGTTGTTCAGACTTGCTTGATGATGGCAATAGTATACGCAATGACAGTGCCTACACTGCCAATGGGTGTGCGTGGACGAAATGCAAGCTCAAATATCAAGATTGCAACATTCGCGCCCGTTCGTTTTTCGACCACCTACCGCGAGAAATAGTTTATAAAATCATGTCATTTTTGACGCCGCAAGAATTATGTTTATACGTCGCGCCCGTGTGTTCAACTTGGCTCGAGATATCGCGCGACCCCATTCTTTGGACGCGGCTCGATGTCGCGGAAAACATGGACTTCAGCATCCTGTTTCGATCGGCGGTCAGAAACGCGTCGCTGTTGAAACATTTGAGCCTTTCCGGGCAACACGAGATCAGCCTCGGCGATATCATGTTTTTCGCCGTGAACTGCCCCAATTTAACGTCACTGGATTTAGGTTTTTGCGACGCGTTGCCGCCGACGGCATTTTCATTAATTCTGCATCGCTTCTTACATCTGGATTCCTTGGTCATCGAGGGAACGAACATCTCCGATCACACGCTCGACGTTTTCTCCTCTTTACCCCACTGCCAGTTACATAAGTTGGATCTGTCATATTGTACGAGTGTTACCAACGACGGCTTGGTGACGCTGGCTACATCGCTGCGTCGCATCACTAAGCTGAATATTGATGGACTACAGTGGATCTATGACAGGTATCCTTCGTGTTTATCCTCGGGTATACTGCTCCATTATCGCGGATATTCCATCATTATCTCATATATACTTCTCCTTATATCACACATGTTATAATATCTTATGGTTTGTACGGTATCATTATCATATATGGCATGATTCTTTACCTGAAGTTATTGGGTATGCTTCTTTATATTGGGTATGCTCCTGAAGTTTTCTTCTAATATCAAATAGGCATTTTTTTCTTATGCATGCTTTTTAAATAGGGACTACATCTTCATTTTACTGGGTAGCATACCTTCATTATGGGAACAGGAGACTTTGTGGAGTTTCCGCCTCCAAACCAGATTTTTGAGGGTTTGAATCAATGACTTTACCAATTATGATTTTCCTTTGTGTCCCTAGGCAGCCCCGTCGTATCCTTGGACAGCGCCGTTGTATCCTAGGGCAGCCCCGTTGTATTCTTGGCCAGCCCGGTTATATCCTTGGGCAACCCCGTCATATCCTTGGGCAACCCCGTTATATCCTTGGGCAACCCCGTAATATCCTTGGGCAACCCCGTTGTATCCTTAGGCAGCCCCTTTGTATTCTTGGGCAGCCCCATTGTATCCTTGGGCTAGTGAAATGTAAATTTCGCACTTCTGTACTCATTGACTCTTTCCCAAAGCTCCCATTCGGAGGTTAACATAGTATAAGTTGTGGTTATTACAGCATTACATAAAATCTCTTTACACGATACTTTTACTCTATGTATTGTATTGAAATTTATTTGTATTGCACTGTACATGTAATGTTCATTAATGTTTTCAGTGTTAATATATATGTGTTATTTTCTGAAGTTACTTGGGCCATATTAATGTTTATCAATACAGCGCGTTAGACAGCAACTCTATGTGCGCACTTTAAATCAGATATATTTCGTTTCATTTTCGCGATAAACAGGAAAGTCTCATTCTGTCACGGAACTCACCCACGGTATATACCACAAATGTTACTTTCATCCATTTACTAATCGCGATAGACGGCGCATTCAGCTAAATCTGTGATCGGGGCGGATTGTTTACAGTGAGATGGCGAGATGGGGGAGGGGTGAATATATATCCTGTATATGATACGGCTAACACATCGGCAATGAAAGTACCCGAGTCTTTTTATAACGCATTCGTGCGCAGCGGCATACGCACTTTGGTGAAGCACCACCGGGGACATCTGGTCAGTCTCCAGGTTGACGGGGAGCAGCTGACCGATGCTAGTATAGAGGCAATCTCGACCTGTCAACGCCTGAGAAAACTCTCGGTGTGGTTCTGTACTCAACTAACGGATGTTTCCCTCTCCTACTGTAAGGTAAGGTAACCCTCGTAATCTTTTCGTAAACCGCGCGGGTGCGAACAGGCAATTTCACCCGCTACTAAAAAGTTAAAAACGTTAGTGTAATGTTTAAGTGCGTAGTGCCTGTGGTTCTCTGAATAGTTGGAAAGGAACGCATAGAAAAAACCTATACTTCTGATAGGATGATGATGTACAGACTGAAAATATCAGTGGTCCTTAAGAAAAACGGTGTCAAATACCTGAATTTACAGGAGAAGGCTTGACCCTGTAGCTCGGTAGAGCACCGGACCGGTTATCTGGAGGTTGTGGGTTCATGTCCCATCGGAGGTATAGGTTTTTCTATGCATTTCTTTCCAAAAAAACGTTAATGTTTCTGATATGGAAGAGCTAAGTGCAATCCGAGTGCTACTATATGTATTTTAGATTCTCTACGGTGGCCAGCCTCACTAGCCTCAGTAGCATCCAACATCCGCATTACCACTCTCAACATATCCTCGAACCGTCTCTTTGGCCTCATCTCCGCTATTTGGCGGTTCTGTCCTCAGCCTCCTCGTCCTCGTGTTCTGTTCATCACTCCTGCTGGCATACTCTTGCAAACGTCCTTTTCTCAACTTACTCCAAAGCCATCTTGCATGCGACATACCCCTTATCTCTCATTTCAGTCTACAGTACCAGTCACAAGTTTAGGTACGCATTTTTTGCACGGTTTGAGGCAATATAAATATGTGGGCTGTATTAGGCATCGGCCTTGGTATGGTGTTTGTTGACTGACAGGAATCTGTCGTTGACGTTACTAGACTTATGTGTTTTCATGTATGTCTCAATGTTTGCACTTAGTATATGTAGAATAAAAATACTGATCAATATAAAAAAATTATACTTTATATATGTCTGTGCCCAAACTTTTGACTAGTTTTATAAAAGATCATAAAATTAATGTATAAATTAATTATTCTCCAGAGATTCGTGTTGCTTTGTAATCTCTAACATGATACAATGAACCGAGCCTTACCCACAGGATTTGACAGAGTTACGGGACTTGACATTGCGTAAAGGGGAGATGTTTACCGTCGCTGGACTCATCGACGTGTTCGCGGCGAAACAGTTATCCAACCTGGTTCACATCAATCTCTCCGAATGTAAGAACATCTCGGATGATGTGGTTCGGGAGATTTGTCACAAGTGAGTCCACTAGTCACACTTCACACTTCATATATAAGAAAGGTAAAGAAAAAGTGAAGTACAGCATGGATAGGCCGCGAGTGTCGGCCAAGTCACGGCTCTCGCATGCGGTTTACAATGAATGTTTATGGTAGCTATGCAGCGCGGATACAATACCTCCAACACTCGCATGTCGCTCGTCAAGGATGATGTCGAACGTCTGCTCATATAAGAGATGTGTAATCCAGCAAACAGAAATAGATGACTTGCTGAGGATGATCGCGGAAAAGTTGGCCGATGGTCAGTTTCCAACCCGCAGCCTTTCAGTTACGAGTGTATTGTCCCTACTATTCAACACATGTCATATTTTTTGGTCATACTTATATCCTTTTATCCTTTTGTTTTTTATATCATGATATCCTCGAGTTTTTTTTATTCTAGTATCCTCGCCTCATCCTTACCTCCCCCTCCCCGTAACCAGATGTAAGTCGCGAGTCGGCCACCCACGCCAATGCCTTTTGAGTTTTATCAATGTCAACCATTACTTCATCACTTTATCAATGTCACGCGTCACTTCATCAGTTAATCATTGTCACCCGTCACTTCATCAGTTTATCAATATTACCTGTCACTTTATCACTTTATCAAGGTCACCCATCACCTTTACCCATCAGGGGTAAAGGTTTTTTCCTGTGCATTTCTCTCCGCCCATCACTTTATCAATTTATCAGTGTTGCCCGTCACTTCATCAGTTTATCAGTTACACCCGTCACTTCATCAGTTTATCGATGTCACCCGTCACCTCATCAGTTTATCAATGTCCCCCATCGCCTCATCGTAGCGACCCGCGTAATGGCTGATGTGGTCTCCACAGTTCACGAGGTCTCCAGAAGTTATCACTGGCTTGGTGCTGGGAACTGACAGAACGAGCTGCCCAGGCCATCATCGGCAACTGCAGGTTAGCACGGTTGATTCTCATTGTGAAGGCTAAAAATTTATCACTAGCCTGTGCAGATGCGGGTGTCCTATTGTCTAATGCGACTTGTGAGGTGAACCAATTTCTATAGAGTTGTTATAAAACGTCAAGTACAACATTTATGGACCGCGAGTATCAGCTATTAAAGGCTCTCAGATGCGGTTCACGATGAAATGTTTTTGGCAGCTATTCAGCACATATACAATACCTTCAACACTCACCTATCACCGCGCCAAGAATATCGAGCATCGACCCATTTTGGAGACAGGTTTACTCCAGCAATCGGGGATAAATGACTCACTGAGGATCATCACAAAAAAGTCGACTAGTGGGACGTGTCGAACTTGCGACCTTTCGGTTACGAGTCCGTTACTTCGCTTCCCGGCAAGTATATGAAGTGTCTGAACTTCGCTTCCAGGCAGGTATGTGAAGTGTCTGAACTTCGCTTCCAGGCAGGTTTGTGAAGTGTCTGAACTTCGCTTCCAGGCAGGTATATGAAGTGTCAGAACTTCACTTCCAGGCAGGTATATGAAGTGTCTGAACTTCACTTCCAGGCCGGTATATGAAGTGTCTGAACTTCACTTCCAGGCAGGTATATGAAGTGTCTCAACTTCACTTCCAGGCAGGTATGTGAAGTGTCTGAATTTCACTTTCAGGCAGGTATATGAAGTGTCTGAACTTCGCTTCCTGGCAGGTATATGAAGTGTCTGAACTTCACTTCCTGGCAGGTATATGAAGTGCCTGAACTTGATGGGCGTGTGGATGAACGGAGGGACGTGCTTCGCTAATATCCCCGAAGCCATGCCTTATCTCTCACATCTCAGTTTGGAGAACTGCAGAAACGTGAGTTTATGGTTTTATTGAGTGTAACTGAGGTGTGAGTTTATTATTTATTACTTTACTGACTGGTGCAGAAACGTGAGTTTATGGTTTTATTGAGTGTAACTGAGGTGTGAGTTTATTATTTATTACTTTACCGACTGGTGCAGAAACGTGAGTTAATGGTTTTATTGAGTGTAACTGAGGTGTGAGTTTATTATTTATTACTTTACCGACTGGTGCAGAAACGTGAGTTCATGGTTTTATTGAGTGTAACTGAGGTGTGAGTTTATTATTTATTACTTTACTGACTGGTGCAGAAACGTGAGTTTAT
>WURV02218807.1:0-10565 GCA_011762755.2 Epimenia babai
ATTCTTTATTCGCTCGCGCTTTATGCCGAATAAGGATTTGCAACGTACGGTTGGAAAGGGCACCTCAGTTGCAGACGTATCCCATTTTAGCAGTGCGCTCCTTTCGTAGTGCATACTTTTAATGACGTGGTATGGAACGTTTGAGGATGGGCACCCGTGTCCTTATAATATCAAATAAGTATTTGATATCTTCGAATCCCCCCATACCTAGTCTTTAGGGTTATTAGACCAGGATTTACCTATGCAGGCGATATAATTATGGCATTCTTAATTTGTGGTTTGCATGAATTCGAGAAAATGAAAAATGCGATGCGAGTAATCTATGGAACGCTCACCTGCTGGGTGGTAAGTGAGCAGCTACACGGGGTAATACAAACCGCTTATTGTATCAACCCATGTAGTTAATGCATTGGCAACAACATTATAGGGTTGTAATGTAAATAGAGAGTGGAAGTTCTATTATATATCGCGCAGATATCAGTATGTGTGTAGTGTCAGTTGCGTCTCACACGCAAAATATGCAGGAATTGAAAAGTGATTACATAAAACCTATCGATAAAGTGCATTATGGAAATATAGGTTTACTGGAATCTGAATGGCTTGAAAGACGGTTAAACGAATAATATAACACAGTTTTCGCTTCTTGTATGGTTTTTGAATCAACTTAGACATTGTTCATAATAATTTTATATATTACTAAAATAATAATATATGTATCGGATGAAACAGTGAAAATCGAATTAACAAAGTTTGCCACGTAATCTGGATTAAAACTCATCGAACGATAAGAATCTAATGAAGTCTAATCACTATTGGAACTGCGAAAGTCGCTATAGAAATACATGTCGGTTGGAAAAATCAAATGCGTGCTAACCTGGTTGTGGCTGGTCTCTGAAATGTTTGCTCATGTCGTTTGCTGACACTAAGGCAGTTCTATTGGGGAATTATTCTCTCCCTAATAAAGCGTTCACATTAAGAAATTCGTTAAACGCAAAATATAATAATTGGCAAGTCGTTAAAACTTTGTAACAGTAGTGTCAGTGACGGTAACCGTATGGCGATTCACTCGCTTCACCTTGTGCATCACATCGCGGTTTCAATTTATCGATTACAATCGGTCAAATTACGCATTGCACCTGCCATATGATCGATAGCGAGCAAACAGCGGTAATCTAGTGAATCTACCATGTAGATGTAAGCTTCAACGAATGAAAGGCCCGAGAAAATAACCTTATCTTGCCATTGGTTATAGCTTTCAACAATATCGGAAGCGCATTGTGTGCTTCGAACATGCTCGATATTTCAAACTCGCAATTTTGCTCGCAGTGTTGGGCCGGTGTTGAAAGATAAATAATGATGAGGCCACCTGCGTGATCAAACTTTTGCCTTTGAGAAGTCCCATAATGCAGAGACAAGATTCGGTCACCGAGACATGTCTATAAGAGAATCCCCCTTCGCGGGACGTCGACGGTTCTAATGCGATACTTGAACAACGCTGGAACTCGCCGTTCAGTTTAAGTCTCGCGCGTTGACAAAAAGCCATTAATTGTTTCCGTTTTGTCGTCGTAGCCAAGCGCTAGGAACATAAATTTCCATTAGCTCCAAATGAACGCGATGAAAAGTTAAAATTACGCGTATCCCATTCTCAAGGGACAGGGAATCAGTGAATAGCATTTCCCCGCTTTGTATGCATGAGAATTGCCATTCTAGTGGCACGTCGCTTTGCTGTCTGTGGAGATCTTACAACTAATACTAATAGCTTACTTAAATGGTCTGGCGAGCAACCATGATTTATATTGCAAGACTCTGAGAAACAAAAAACGGCTTAAGAAAAAGTGGGCGCTCAAAAAGAAGAGAGATTGGAAGAGATTCGCACGATAATGTCTTTAAAGTTAAATTAATATTGCTTGAGAAGATGCTAGTACAATTATAGAGGTCAGAGGCACAGAAGTGAATCTCTGTAATAACTTGAGAGAAATGCACAAAAAAAACTGTTACCTCCGGGAGATAAAGAGGTAAGGGGTTTTTCCTATGCATTTCTGTCTAATTACTGAGACAACCACAATGGCTACCCTAATCTCTACAGTAGGGAGTAGAAGAAAGGAAAATATAAAAGTAAAAAAATCCTCGAGTCCTTGGTTGGAATCATCAAATCATTAACGCTCTTCAACTCAGAAAAAAGATGAATCATATGGGTATCTATGAAACTAGTTAAACTCTGTCCATCCAAAGAAAAAGGTTTCTATACATTTTTAAGTGGGAAATTTATCCAGAAATTGTTTTGTTTGGCGACCTTCATTGAAGCGACTTCTCAGCCGGTTTCTGATTATTTCATGCTCAGGGATGGCGGTCAATTCACTCTTAACACTGTTGTCTGAGACATCTCAATGTCACATGATTATTCATTTAAAATACACGAGACACCAATGGACTCTCTCGCTCCCAGACCCAAACTATACTTCATGGAACGTCCGCTATATTCTCCGTGAAAAACAGTTTCTTAAACATCAATGTATTTGTTAGAAATAGGCGGATAACCAAGATCATCGTTTAGAGCTATTCCTCGCCCTGTACAATGCTAGCATATCTGGTTAACGCGACAAACGGATTAGCTTCAATTATTCAAACCCACCGAGCCGCAGGAGTCAGCCTTCATCCATTGACGCCACTGGTTCCAAACGCCTACAAACAACCCACACGTGTCGCACACTCAGCTTTGTGGATGAGATAGGATGATGAGATGACGAGAGGGCGGATAGGTAAACGACATAAAGACAATCCAGAGATCAGATGAAATACAGATACGTCAGAGGGGAGAAGCCTTTACATGACCACGCTACAAGGTCTACCTCCATTTGCAGACGCGGTTTTAGGCGTTTTTTGTCCAAAAAATGTCGGAGATACGCAGTATACTGGCTAGAGCTAGTAGTATTTACGTTAACACAGAAATTAGAAATTTATTTTGCCAAAAAATATGACTCGGCTGATATATCACATGGCCTTATACACCAAAACGACTTCCCTAAATCACTACATCGCGAAATACTGCGAGATATATTCTGCATGAAAATCAGACCTGGACGTGCGCCACACGACAAGAGGCGCTAACTATAACCTTCTCCGGCCGTCCTTTACGCAGTCCTCTCACGTACGTACCTATCATTCATTGACCGACGGCTCGATTAGCTCAGTCCGTATCTACATTACGAATCAAGTCAATTAACATCTAATGTGCATTACAAACGCATTCTGTAGCATCAGTACTAGTCAACATGCCGTGACAAACAGAGGAGCCAGCCAATAATAGCAACCTGGACCAACTGGCGTTGCTTTGTGACTACAAAGCAATTAAATATGAAGTTGGTCATGACATGTCACAATACGGTTCGCGTGAATATGTACGATATTGAACTATACTGGGTTTTATATTCGTGATCGCGTCGCGTGTGGCGTTTTCTCGTTGCTCCAGCAGATTTATAATTCATTAACACCAAACGAATACCTCATCCCTATTCATTAAGCTTTGCTGAACACTCTCACAACCCGTGTATTATAAGCTGTATTATCACTCTATAAAACCAAAAAGAAACACTCTAGTGAACCTCGTTTTTCATGCCAATTTAATAGAGTGTAATGTCGAGTGTGTTTGACAGCTAAGCTGATCACTACTCGATAATCGAATAAATTTCATTTCATTCTTCTCCAATGCACGGTTGAGGATTTGAAGATAGGCAATGAGCATTGCTTATTTGTAGGCGACGAACGAAGTTACTAATACATAGTAGTAGATAGGGTTTCTGGTGGTTTACGATGCTTTTAGACAGCGTCATTTAGCCTCGTTACAAAATGAGTTGTGCTTTCTGTAGAATCGCAAAAATTTACAAAAGTGTGTGATTTGTCTGTTTTTGCACATTTTTCCAGTCACAGAGAGTGGAATGACATGGTCTGAAAGTGGAGTTCAGTTGTATATGAACGTTACTATGACATTAATAACCTGCGCGATGGATCCAATGACATCCGAAATTACAGATAAGCGCCCCTTATCAAAATGATACATATAAAAATCACTACCACAGATCAGAATGACCGGCCCACATCAGCATGACTTTTAGAGGTCAGAATGACTGACCCGCATCAGAATCACTGTCACAAATCACCATCAGTGTCCCACATCAGGTTCACTGTGGCATACCGCGTGCCATTGATCGCTTTCGAACTTTCCGCATCGTTTTACAATACTCAAACCGGTTCAAAATTGTCGCCAAAATTGCTCCAGAAACTCTTTAATGGCGAGAGCCATCCGTATCAGTACCGAGACTGTGAGAGAAAGATGGCATGCATATATCCCCCCCCCCTATGCTAACAAATATCGAAACTTGGAAAAACGCGAGCGGTATATTTTCTTCTCCCCGGGCGAATCCTGCTTCAGTCTTGTAGGTGCGGAGAGGGAGAAAGGAGTGGAGCGTATTCTACAATGTATTCACACGCAATGAAAGCCTGGACGCCGTAATTTTATTGTACGTCCAAACTGATACTTGTTCAGAAAAAGTATTCAGAAGTGTTTCAAATAGTTTTATTCCTCTGCCTATCTCCCTGTTCCTGTCAGAGTTTCAAGTATACCCTTCACCTCACCCCCACTCAGACGACCAGATTTATTTTTTGAATGAAAAAATTCTAATCCGAAATGACCCTCAATAACAGTGAAAAAATCGAAATTTATTTTAATTAACGATACGGTCAGTGTGATTAATGATCTTTCACAAAAATCATGTTATCTACGTAGTTTCCATCGAGCGGAAGCCAAGTTTCACGTCCGGAAACTTTTATGGAAAAGTCGATGTTACATATGGTCGAGTATTACTGCCCAACTAATCGCGTAAGAGTTGGCCTGAGTAATTGTCACCGTGTTATTAACGCTGCAACCCAAATTCGATTAGTAATAAGAGAACCGTGTTGCCATAGTAGAATTATATTACCTTCGTAAGATCGACGTGCTGGTATTTTTCGCATTCGTGTCGTTCGCCAGTTTCTCCCAGTTGCGGATATTTAGCGTTCACAAAGTGTTTGATGATTCTAGTCGAGTCGTCCTGTAGACGATACAGTTAAATAATCTAAAAACGTCAACACTCGGAACATATATCGTCGATGTATACGGCAATAATCGAATTAAAGAATCCAGTGAATTCAAAATAAATGATAGACAATAGCTATGAATTACAACGCTGTACTGACAGCGCAACATTTATTCGAAGCACAACAGCATAGCGTGAACAGGCTTAACTGCAAAAAAGTAATACAGCGGACAGCGATGTCATTTATGTTCCAGTAATGCGCTGAAAAAAAAACGCTCTTGCAAAATTACGGCGAAGCAGCATCCAGCGTCGCTCGGCGACAGCAAAAGCGATGTGAGCCGGCGCTCACGGGCGAACAAACACCAACGCGGTATTGTGTCGCATTTGATTGGCAGTGCGTATGTATCGCTGTTCGGTCGTTAACTGCTATAGGATGAAATCTTGGGCTGAGGCCATACACCGTTTACACAGAAAGATATGTCTGTATTCACGTTGTTCTTTGCTCTGCAGAACGAGTCATACATCATTCTTACCATTAATTTACTCTTCGTAAAGACGGCGTTTTGTGAAACAAACAATTCGGAAAACAATTATTTGAAATTACGCTATAGGAACTAGGAGGAATAGATGAATCATTTTATCTAGCTATTCGGACAAAAAAGCAAACAGGTGGGGTTTGAAATGGTACTTTGTTAACGGCAGTGAACGTTATTCCGACTTACAATGTGCACTTAATCGTACCATTATGATTTTTTGGAAAAGCACACTCCTATACAAATATATCGTAATATTCATCTACTCCAATCTCGCTCTTTTCTGTGGAAGAAGCGGAAAAATTTGTGGTATGTCTTGATGAAAACTCGCAATTTCTCGCGCACCATTTGGGCAGGTGTGCCAGATACATTATACACCTGATGTGTGACTACGATATAGGTGTAAATAGCAAACATTGACCAATAAAGCGTTGAATTGGTCTATCATACGAGGTAACAATATGGACGAAAATGAATAACGCCATTACGAGCAGTAAGAATTTGGACGAAGATGAATTAGTTCAGCACGTGAAATAACGATTGAGACGAGGATGAATTCGTCCATCACCGGAAGTAGTAGCAATTTGGACGAAGATGAATTCGTCCATCACCGGAAGTAACAGTTTGGACGAAGGTGAAGTCTTTTATCACCGGAAGTAATAATTTGACAAAGATGAATTCGTCCATCAGCCGAACTAACAATTTGGACGAAGTTGATTCGTCCATCATCTAAAGTAACAATTTAGACGAAAATGAGTTAGATCGTCGCAAGAAAAAAAAATTTAGACTAGGCTGAATTAGTTCATTGCAATAATAAACAATTTTGGAAAGAGTGAATAATAAGTCCATCACAAGAAGTTAAAATTTGAGTGGGGATGAATTACTTCATCACTAGAAGTACTACTAATTATTTGAAGGATGGCAAATTGGTCAATCACAAGAAATGACAAGATGCTATATTGCAGTATTAATTATTAAATAAGGACGTAAGCCAAAGAAAAATCTGCTTTCACGCGTCACGTAGCATGCGTAACTGCATAAGACAAATAGAGGGAGGGTGATAATTAAATAAATGTCATGCATCATTGACGAATTATGGATGGCATTGCTTCGTTGATTCATGTGGTATTTACATTATTAAACCTTACCCGACAAATCCGCGATGATAAATCAAATTACGGGACAAAGGACCCCCTCCAAATAAATGCGCAAGATAAACAGATATCCACAGATAATGTGTCAAAATACCATGTCCGCATCAGCGGAATCAATTTGAGGATCGAATGCTCACACCGTCGTCGCTATCAACATGATAGAAGTTAGACTAAACAATTTTCTTTTGTACCTAAGACCGATACACCGCCCACACATGTCGATACCCGTAATGTACATAACGAAATGGCAAGAGGAAATAATAGCTTGTCGGGAGGTTATCTCATGTTATTGTCCAGATTGTCTTGTATTGTGCCAATATCCTGTGCTCTGTTCAGATGATGTACTTGGTATGTATGGTAGGATTCTGTATTTTTGAGATCTTATATATCGCTTGAAAGAAATGCACAGAAAAAAAACCTACACCTCTGATGGGACGTTTATATTTCGTTTGGATCCTATATCTGCTGAGACCTTTTAGTTTAATGGCAATGGCAATGTTTCTATTAAGGACAAATATCGTACTATACATAATATGTCTCCAATGTGCTGTACAATAAAAACTAAAAAACGGTAGGTCAAACACATCTTATAAAATAATGAATTCACATGACATAGACACTAATAAAAAGATATGTTTTCGGATTTCGCTCAAAAATTTAATGTGATTCACGTAGACTATACGGACGTTTTTTTCCGTTACTTAGGGCAAATGCTCACGAAGCTCCTTCGGTCGGACGTAAGTCTAAAATGGAACACATTCGCTAACAATGTGTGTCCAGACCATAGTTTAACATTCTGGACTTTGTTGACATTTATTTCGCCTTGATTCTGCATTTGCTGAGATCTGATATTTGCTGAGATCCTGTAGTTTAAGATTCTGAACTCTGTTGACATTTACTTCCCCTAGATTCTGTATTTGCTGAGATCTGATATTTGCTGAGATCTTGTAGTTAAGGAATCTGGACTTTGTTGACATTTACTCCCTCTAGATCCGGATTTTGCTGAGATCTGATATTTGCTGAGATCTTGTAGTTTAAGATTCTGGACTTTGTTGACATTTATTTCCCCTAGATCCTCTATTTTCTGAGATCTGATACACTGTATGCTGAGATCTGGTAGTTTAAGATTCTGGACTTTGTTGACATATATTTCCCCTAGATCTTCTATTTGCTGAGATCTGATACACTGTATGCTGAGATCTGGTAGTTTAAGATTCTGGACTTTGTTGACATTTATTTCCCCTAGATCCTCTATTTGCTGAGATCTGATACACTATATGCTGAGATCTTGTAGTTTAAGATTCTGGACTTTGTTGACATATATTTCCCCTCCATCCTGTCTTTGCTGACATCTGATATTTCCTGAGATCTTGTAGTTTAAGTTTCTTGACTTTGTTGACATATATTTCCCCTTCATCCTGTCTTTGCTGACATCTGATATTTGCTGAGATCTTGGAGTTTAAGATTCTTGACTTTTCTAACATCTTTTTAATTTGCTGGAATCCGGTATTTGCGAGAGACTCTATTCTGGGAAGATTTGCAGTTATGCTTCAACAGATAGGACGGGCTGAACAATTCATTAAGACAGGTAGGGATCTTCTGGGTCGGTGTTGTTGGTATTTGAATTGTATTCCGTGTCATAAGATGGACAGTAGACCCCCGATTAACCACCCTGCGTTCTCTTGCCATCCCCTCTTCACGTCACAAAATTCCATGGTATCAATTATCTCCATACTTATTCATGTGTCGTCAAAAATTATTGCGTACATAGTCGATAAGTGTAATCAGTATATGGAACTCTTTGAGAAATGACCTCGAAATTATTAGGTAAAAATACCTACGACGTTTTTTGGACATCAAGCTGTCGCAATCCGATCCTTTCTTGATGGTCTCTATGACGCCTAATTCTCCGCTATCTCGGCATCTTATTATAAATAGGCAACCATCATAGACTCAGCAGAGTATGCGACATATGTAGGCTGTTTTAGGGATTTCGAAGAACCACTGAAATGAAATGAATGAAATGAAATGTATTTGATTTGAGTGTGCTTATTAGCTGAGCTGTCAAACACACTTTACACGAAACATTAGCGTAATGGTCTAAGACTATAATGTAATTACTTAAATTATATCAAATTAACACCTAACAGTATACAGGTACTAGAGATCACTGTTAGATACTATTAGATATTATTAGAGTGGAGTGAATAGATGAACGTCTTCTTCCTGCGCAGACTCTGTGGCGTTTACCCGCACGTCTGATTACTGTGGCGAATCCGTTGGTCATATTTACCACACAGGCTAGCTTTGTAAAGGGCTAAGTACGGCCTACATTACGATTACGTTAATATCGGACTATTTATAACTAACTACCTACTACGTAACAAAAAGTAAAAAAGTCGTAAAACCAACACAATTGTGTTGGTGTATATACAGTACGTCGATTCCCCAGGGGTGATACGCAAAAGAGAACTATAAATAAATATGAATGGACTTATAGATACTAGACGAATGTGTCACGTGTTCTCATCATTAATTAATACGAGTCGTTATTTCAGCTCCGGGTTGTGTTTGATGTTTCTTGAATTGCAACGATTCCATTGGTAATTAGGATAGCCAATGTGGTTCTATAATTAGTTGTAGAGAAATGCACAGGAAAAAAACTATACCCAATAGGTTTTTCCTTTGCATTTCTCTCCAGCTTATGATTCCATTGTAATCGCAACATAGCCCCAGATTGCCATGGACATCGATATTATTTTGTCACGACGACAAATTCTCAACTTACACCGCGGTTAGCAATTGGTTTCGACTGAAATTAGGAACAATGAACTTTAGTTTTGCTGCAGTATAGATGCGATATCGCGTACACCGTAGAAAACGGAATCGAAGGGAATTTATTCCCCGGCTATACAAAGGATAACGACTATGGATGGAGGATCGCCTTGGTTGCAGGCGGTTACGTATCAGTTGCGAGGTCGGTTACCGGTGAAGTTTCTCGCTGATGTGCCGTAAATCAAATCATCCATACATGACGGATTTTTTACTCGATCCATTGTGCTGTATTGTGTTCTGTACCTGCGACTCGTTACGGTAATCGCATTTTGGCGCAACTAAGTGGATTAACGTCATACAATGCTCGCTCATGTCATTAGCTGGTAAAATTACGAGCATGGTCGATACAACGATTAAGGTGTAATGATGTAATATCGATATTGCGCCTTTATTAAAACCTCCACATGGTGGAAAACAGGGGCGTTGATTATTATATACATGAATAATATAATAAAGCTGAAAATGACTATTATTCAAGGATTAAACGCTTACATAGAGATAGATAATAAACTGGGTGCGGTATTGTATGTATTTAGGTATTTATAGACTGATTACCGTAGTAACCGCTGTGATACGGCATCATAGGCCCTTTACAATGCTAGCCTATTTATGTGGTTAACACGACAAACCATTTTCCATTCATGCCACTGGTTCCAAATGTCTAAATATAAACTACATATGTCACACACTGTCTTGGATCAAATTAAACCGTCTCAACCATTAGTGTCATTAATTATGAAACAAAAACTTTCGTACCTTGGGCACATAATGAGAAAACACAACAGTCTCGAAAAGTCAATCATGCTTGGGATGGGAGAAGGTGGAAGGGGGAGAGGAAGACCGTGCACACGATGGGAGGATGACATCAAGACAGTGACGGGACTCACACTCTCTGAACTGGTCAAGTCTGTGGAGGACCGTGACGATTGGAGGAGGCTGATCACGACAATCACCAGAAGTCGGCCACGACT
>WURV02218818.1:0-10564 GCA_011762755.2 Epimenia babai
TCGTTGTGTAGACAAGACTTGAGTCTTATTTAACTTGACCAGGTTGAAATCCATCCATATCTTGATCACATTTACACAAGTACTCATTGTATTTGAAGGGACTGTCGAATTATCCTTGTCACATCGTACGTGTATTTGGTAGTCGTCAGCATCGCGGTGATAATTCATTTCAGAGGTCCAATATATAAGGTAAAGCGTAGGGGCCAATAATCGATCCCTGGGGAACCACACAATGAAGCATGACTTGTGATGACAAGATATTTGTGAAACATCAGATAATATACACATAGATACAAAACGTTGTTCCAGAACTCCAAAATGCACAAAACTGACAGAAATTGCACCGAAATACGCAGAAGTATAGCAGTGACCTATACAGTGTACTCGAAGGCAGGAAAACAAAACAGTGACATAGACAGAACTTATACGCACGCGAAGACACCAGAGTGACATGTACAAACAGCCCTAGTAATCCATTTTATATGGCTTATATTAGTCATATAAATGTATGTGCTGCGGTGCACAAAAATGATCATAAATTTGCGTTTTCGGGCGAAAAGCGCGTTTAACCCCACGTGCTTATGGGGTAGTTCTGGTGGTGTGGTTCTCCTCTCTGACGTGGCTGTGCTTTGAATGCCGTCTTGATGGTCTCTTTTGCGTTTACTTCTCTGCTATATCGTAATTTTATGATAGATACTAGTCAATTATCACACGGAATGTGCGACATATGGAGGCGGTGGTTAATCAGCCTAGTAATTATAAACTAAAAAAAAAACAAATTCAGACGAAACCGCAAATACCTTGGATCCTTAGCTTACGCGTTTATACTCATAAATACTGCGTATCCATCGTAAGTTTGCCCATAGAAGTCTTTAATTTTTGTTCTAAGGTGCGACCGACACTGCGATATGTTGCAGTCTACCATCATGGTTGCACGTAGATTATCAATTAATTAATCAATTATTATCACTATTATTATTATTATTATTATTATTTCAAATACACCGTGTGTGTTTTTTAATCTCACATCTTACTTGTCAAGTGTGTCCGACGTTTGGGGTGAACTATAAACCAATCATTATTATTAGATTAAATTTCAAATAAGGCGTTTTCAGAGTCAATTTATCGCCAGAAATGTTCTGGGGATGAAAGTTAAAAGTGCGTACACGAATTACGTCATCAATTTGCGTTAAACGGTCGACGACCAGGAAATGAGAGAAAATAAAAGATGAATGTATTTTATTATAATCCATATTAACATATTATATTTCAATATTTTAAAGTGTGTCCTGATGAAGAACTTTTTAGTTTGTGAAATTCCCGATCTCATGTAGTTTCAGAAAATTATATGGTTACGGCCCCTATCCCCAAAACCCTAGAAGTTCGATAACAAAACATACCCAGCCACCTACGGACAAAATAGCATTCAAGTTTAAGTTTATTGTATTTGATTTGGATCAACAAAATTAAAACGTATCGAGTTCTCCCCTGTCTTCGGTTGCTTGTGATATAGATTTATAATTCGACGTAGAGTAATTCATATATACTTAGGGGAAAAAGTTAGGCTATCATTTTTACACAGGGTATCTAAATTTGCAATGTCTGGTATATATCAGGGTTAGTGTGCATGAGTCATCACTAGGCATTCTTCTAGGCCAGAAATAGTGAAGCTTATGTAACATGTAAGCTTACAACAGTACCGTGACTGGACATGATGAAGGTTGTCAAAATGTTAGCTTGCATTGCCTCAAATCAGTTTTGCTATATGCATAAAAACCTCAACTCAGTTCGTTATTCTCACACCATTTTTATTTTAGAGTGTGTATTAACGACTATGGCTCTCAGAAAAAATATCGATAGGACAGACATGGCGAATTATAGGGATGAAGGACACTGGCATATCTAACAGTGCGATCAGTCGTGAGTTGGGCTATGATCACCGTGTTATTTGATAGACTGATCACCAAGTATAGAGACACTGGATAGATCGTGCGAGGTCTGGAGACCCATGAAAACAAACGAACCCGATGACAGACGCCTCGGAAGACTCGTGTGAAGACATCGTTTTGCCAGTAGTAACGCCTTACGATCCATGTGGCTGATACACGGTCCAATCTCTACAAGAACTGTGCGCAATTGGCTGTGGTATCTCGGTTATCGTGTCAGACGACCAGTACGAAGTATTCAACTAAAGCGGCATCACAATCGGGCGAGAAGGGATTGGTGTATGCACCGGCAACACTGGAACCTGCGGACATGACCAGAGATTCATTTCTCAGACGAGAGGCGCTTTCTGCATGCAAACGACCGTAGAATTCGAATTTGGAAGCAACGTGGAGCAGCTTTTGCACACAAGAACATCAGCGAAGAGATTCCATATGGTCACGGGTCCATAATCATCTGGGGTTGCATTTATAGTGACTATAAATAAGACGTTCAGGCAATTCGAGGAACACTAACTGGCCAAAGATATCGCAACGAAATCCTCGAAAATGACATGTGCTTGATTCACGTCGTTTTTATGGATGACAATGCTAGACTCCACAGATCTCGTGCAGTTGTTATCGAATTTCTGCGGGACACCGCCATCACAACTCTACCATAGCCAGCAAGAAGTTCCAATCTCAATTCCATTGAGCACGCCTGGCATATGAGTTGTCGAAGTCAACCGGAGAAATCCACCAGTATATCTTGATGAATTAGAGGCGGCACTACACGAGAAATCGAGTAGGGTACCCATGACAGAGATTCAATACCTAATCTCCGTCCACCTTGCCGTCCTGAATGCTCGTGGTGATTACGAAATACTGACATTAATGGACATTTTCATGAACATTTGGTCATATTTGAAAATTTTTGTGTATAATTTGTAATATCCACGAAACAGGTGGTTCTCTGTAATCAAAAACTTTGAAAAACCTTAAATTTTACTCAAAAATGATCACTTTTTGGAAATAAGAATTATTGTTAAAATACCACATAACCCGCTATGTATGCGTGCTTTCATAGGTATAATAGTAAACCACTACAATGTATAATGGAGCACAGAGATGCTAATGATATTACTAAAATGTGACATTTACGCAATAGGTACAGTGAAATATAGGGTAAGGCTCAACTTTTTCCTTTATTATAACGATGTCAGCTTGTATCATTTTATGCTATACTTATCACGTAAATTCACCTGCGTAACGGACACCCACGAACTGTCGAATCCTGTCAATACGAACGTGTTATTCAAGTATTCATGCATACAAATAAACAATTTGACGTTAGGTAACAGGTTGCTCAGAGTAATGATTTTCTTTAGGCTAACGGGAACAATTTATTTTAATCCAAAAGTACAAGTTGTCTATTGTCTATTCCATTTGCTCAACTTCACATTCAGGTTCGTGTAGTTTTATAGCAAATTATGGTATTTTCCACGTTGTTTGAGTGAACAGTTGGATCGTTCTCCCGTGTGTATCGCGATAAAGGCGTCGGTGATCTGTAAGAGCCTTCGGTTACATACTGTGATGCCAGCAATTTGTTAGCACGCCGCATGTCACATTCAGAATCAGTTATCTTTCAAGATTGTTAGTATAACAGGTAGATAACAAGATCAATAAGAGAGAGGTTCCACAATACTATGTCCTCCATATTTATATGAATATATTGTGATAGTCAAAGGGGAGCTATTAAGTCGAAATTTTGTATTCCACTGATTTTTGAGGGCGTATACTTTTTAAGATGATTGCTTATGCTGAAATAATAAATTGTTATTTTATTCTTGCGGTTGGTCTATTTCGTCTCATAAGGTACGGGTAACAAGCAATACGTGCGACAATGACCGTGTTACTTAAAGTTCTGGTGTTTATTGGTACGATCATTTTGGCCTCATTCTTCGTTGGTGGAGTTCCTGTTAAGAGACAAAAAAACAACTTAAAGGTGAGTTTTTGTAGCTTATACGACTCATATGCGTCATGTTGCAAGGTTCAACGTTACTACAGCCAAGGTCGGATGGCCCGGTGATTAAATGTTGAATAAAAATACCAGATCAGCCTAGATCAAACACCATCCAGCCTATACATGACCTGTACGAACAAAAAGCCGCCTTAAATCATGTAGGCTTGATGTACGTATGCTTATGTATAAGGGTCTGGGTAAGCGTTGCAGAATTCTTCCCTGGCTTTTCCTTCTGGTGTGGCTGTCTTTTGATGGCTCTTTATCTCGCCTATCTGTACAAATTGACTACCCATTGTGGATTTAGTAGACTTTGTGACATGGACGGGCTGTCATTTGATATTCGGTACCAGTGGTGTGAATTGGTAAGTTAAGTAAATTAAATAGGGCATTTAAATCCCGCCGGTAGGTGGGGTGGCGGCACTGTAACAGGCACCGGTAAGCAAATTTACTCACCCAGTGCATGTGTTGCCACAAATAAATTTCACCGGTACTTATTTATAGCAAGGTCGACCCGAGCAATCAGGATAAAGTACCTTGCCCAAAAATACAACAGAAAAACACAATGGTATTGCCCGGATTCGAATCGTCCACCTTCTGGTTGGTAGGGTACCACTGAGCTTCCCCGTTCGCTGTCTGCTAAGACTCCGTGGTTTACACTACTATATATTTCCTACCAAAATATGCAAAGCTAACCTATTTCCGCTACACCTTACTAACAAAGGGGGCGTTTTAATGCACAGCCATATATAGTTCTAAATAGCAGAATACTTTTCTAGCCGCTTGACAGGCAGCCTCAGACAGACTACATTACATCTACAAGTGTGCGCGACTTGCTGAGGATCGTCTCTATTCTCAGACAAATCAACTATAGATACTATTTTTCACACGATTAGCGTATTAAATGGATGCGCATGCGTTGCGTTTTATTACAGTTAAATTTAATAACGTTAGTTCGGTGTTTAGCTTAGAATAACAAGAAAATGAAATAAGTTATATTCATTTATTGAATTAGAAATGTCTCCAAAAAGAGATCACCGGACATTTTTTCATTCCCGAGATAAGCGATTTTTTTCCGTATAAGAATCGACACATACGTATGCATCAACCACGTTTGGAAGGCTGCGCATGTCTATAATGTTACGGCCCTTTAGGTTTCATGCGATGACGCGTACACGGACATCAACGGGCAGACCATTTGTCTCCATTCCAACCCGGAGATTATCGGGTCTGGAGTGACGGATGATGAAAAAAGAAAAATTGTCGCCATTCATAACAAGATTCGTTCAGACGTCAAACCACCGGCGGCTAATATGCAGAAAATGGTAAGATAATATCAGGTGCAGTTTACTCGATTTTTATCGACGCCCTGTTATTAGAGTAGTCTAAACTTTTATACTTAACATTTCATACATTTTATTTGCTGTGGGACTTGGAAAATTGTTCGAAATCACGTTGGCTTTTATACCAACGACAATCAAAACTTACAGGAGAAAAGGGACAGGTGATAAGCGGACGATTCGGAGAGCTGGTTTGATGTATATCTACGACCATGGAAGCTGTGGAAGGTTGCATTCGACTCAAATCGGGATGCACAGAATATTATTAACCTGAAAGTATAAAAGGGAAGGGGGTGTGATTTCAGCGAAGGGTCACTAAAATGAACAGGGGACAATTGAGGGCCATATGCATCAACGGTAAACGTGTCTTTCTATACGGCAGTGGTCTTATCCCGGCGGATTTCTAGAAATTAATAATTTTATCGATGTATATCGACATACCCGCGCTATAACCTAAATAATCCGATCAACACAGTCAAGTGACGTAGTCACTGAATTTTGGGTCACAGCTAACGTCCTCTACTTTTCCATACTTGATCTGTAAAGCCTTGAGTTTGGTCGATCGCGTTTGCGTAATTATTAAAATATCAATAGGGAGATTATAAAGTACGGTTAGACTTCGTTCAGTAGGCTATCGACAAAGACTCAATAGTGGACTACATTAGAATTTATTATAAACTTATGAATGTCTCTTGTATTCCTGAGATGTGCGTTTTGAATAGAAGTGGGATGACAAACTCGCGTCGATAGCGCAGTTGTGGGCCGACCAGTGCCTCCACGAACCCGACTTTCTCACTAACTATGCCGGTATGTATGTGACTGTGGTCGCTAATAGTGTCGGTATCTCATGAAATAGTGCATGTATGTAACTATAGGCAAGGGATAAGCCCCTTGGCTAGGGCCTTGTTGGTCTTTTACAAGCCTACGCGGTTAACCTCAGTAATATGGATTAACCTCAGTTATAAAAGTGGGATAAATAGTGCAGTAAAACCACCGTGTTTGGGGGAGGTTGACCATAGTCCATTGACGGTGCTGGTTTCAAACCAGCAGAATATTTAGCAGAACCAGCAGAAGATCTATCAACTAGATCTGCTAGTTTCACATAAGATAGAGGGTAACTACTATTGCACTGTCATCGCCTCCTTATAAAAGGGCAAAAATGAAATAATCAGTTATTGGGTGTCATAGTAAACAAAAAGTACAAGGTTAATGGTAAATGTATGCGTATAACTTAATTTTTTACACTCGTACAATCAGGAGCGATAAACTAAATAGAATATTGTCAAAAACTTTTATCGACTTTGCATAATTGCACATGGCCAATGAATGCATCGATAGAAATACACAAAAATGCATTTACATAGATAAAATTTGACGTTGACCAAATACATTAAAAACGATATAAAAATTCGATTTAGCCCAAAACGGACAACGAGGTAAAGAACAACTATATGTACAGTACTCTAATTCTACAACGTCTATAATCCCATGACGCTCCGATTCCACGATACCGCGATTCTTCCTCTTGCCGAGACAGTATCCAACTTTTACACAAATTTAAATTGTCACAGAGTATTAAAAATATAGTGTTGAAAAACACAAATCACAACCAAATGTGATTTTGTACTGTTTCATATATGAAACTACTCGCGCCATCGTTTTCGCCACTGACTAACGTTGAAGTTAATGTCTCATTCCACATCATCCAAAGTCTTCATTATTATCTCGCGCAGTTCTTTCACCTTTGATAATTATCGACTTCTGATAAAGTGGTCCCTGTGGAATTAACACTTTGTTGCGGATGCAGAGATGTTGATTGCCGTGTGAGCCAACGAAAATTAAAGGTAACACCTTATAGATTAACTGAGATCAATGATTCACATTAATGATTCACCGACCTCAGTGTGTCTATATAGTGTTACCGTTACTTTTCGTTCCGCTGCAGATCGTGAGAACAAAGGTCACTCATCTCCCTTTTAACAGTTCAACGGTTTCACGATCTCGCTCGATGGGTTAGCTCCCTTCCCAGTTGAACAATCCGGTAGTGAGCAGATTTAGTCATCATGATTTTAATCAATTTTTGATTCGGAAGCACAGTTGCCTACCTCTTCGTTCAACAAAGTTCGCAAGTTCAACAAACCTCCGTTTTATGTCAGTTTTTTTTTTATATGTAACACCTACAGACATCATTACCGATTTTCCCTATGTTAAGCCACAACCGAATCGAGATGCGAGAACATCTTGGGTATGTCGTAAACCCAACATCCCACTTTGAAAAATTTTTAGATCGTTTTACAGAACTCGAAAAATATCGCCATTGACCGTGATGATTTTGAATATTCTGTAAGTTCCTAGACAAAACCGTCACATGGGCATAAGCGACGTCATGATACAGGAGATGCCTTGAAAGCTGTTTTATATGTTTTGGAAAAAAATCAAAATAATACTTATAATATCACATGTTATTTATTTATTTCCTCCCACCAAAAACACGCGGATTGTTTTTGCTACGAATTCCATTGGCATAATACGGCCCCCTTCTGCCTTCAAGTGAATGTGAAATAATCCGGTTCCTTCGCAGATTACGGAGAAATCATGGGTCAGAACATCGCCACGGGGATGAATAGCTGGTATGAAGCACTGAACTCCTGGGCGATAGAGTCTATGCGTTACGTGTATGGGGCGCATCCAGCGGAGTACCTTGGCGATTTCGGCTGGATGAAGGTCGTCTTCACATTGTTTCTATACGTCACCGACCGACACGCAAAATACGATATATTTAGTCAGGAGAAAACGTAAAATGAATTATCGATCCATGCATTATCAAACATAGTACTTGTGGGCCTACGAAAGTAAGATTGCCGATTAAAACGATTACAGTACCATTCATTTTCAGCATCATTTAGTCGAATCTTTAAAAACCGCGTGATTAGTTCGCCACGAAAGTTTAGTCTCAATTTTAATAATACAAGATAGTTCGTGGGGGAAACGCGACGGGCCGTCCCCGTAACTGTCGTTCGATGCAACCTAAGCGATTGTTTTAGATATAAAAGGATAAAAACTCCGGATTCAAGATCGTTCATAGAAAGCGGTTTTTAAACAATTACAGATAAGTAACATCAAATACTGTAAAAATACAATACTGTATACGATAAACTAACACGTAAATAAAGCAAATAACGGCGAAAATATACATAAAAAGCATTTTAACACTCCGAGATCACCCGAATTGTACTTCGTTTGCCGATTAACCTCTAACTATTAACTATTGTGTAACTATTGTATAGTTATTGTGTAACTATAACTATTGTACTATTCAAGATTGTTATCTATTCCATGCTCTCTGTAAATGTACGTAATGGTATCTAACATTGATCTGAATTACCTGTATACTGTCACGTGTTAATTTTATATAATTTAAGTAATTACATTATAGTCTTAGAGCATTACGGTACTGTTTCATGTAAAGTGGGTTTGACAGCTCTGCTAATTGGTACACTTTAAACAAATAAATTTCATTTCAACTACATTACATATTCAGATATCTTTTAATTCAATTTAATGATACGCAGCCATTGCTCCCTAGTAAACATTTTACTAATGCTACTTGGTGTATAGTAGAATATACTCTAACAATCTGACTACATACTAACACTTGAATATGAATATAGCAATATGGTTAGTAGTACGTACAATCGTCGTTGGGGGTCGGTTTAGAGTATCCCTGTATCCGTACAGTCGATATATTTGTATTTAATGAAAACCAAACAACTCTACTAGCCATGGCTCCAAAACCGTTTTCATTATTAATTATTATTTAAATTATTATTCAAAATTCCACTCTATTAGCACCATAAAAAACCTAAAAACTAAAAAAATTATAAATCTAGACGAAGGACGTGGGTCCGAACGTGCTAGAATGTATGCTAGCGCGCGACTTGCGCGCGACCTTTTAGTGTCATGGACTCATGGTGGAGAGATTGCAGGGATAATGTGAATGGTTATTTCTGTATTTTACATGTTTTTTAATTTTATTAGTTTATTAATTTTATACTTTTATTAGCATTCCTTTCTAGTATATCGCTGCAGTAAATTCCGCTGATCTCTTCTTATCTTACTTCACATCTGATGGTTCTCCACATAAGTTCTTCGCCTAGCTGATTCATGTTACAGCTCAGTTCGCAGAGTGCCAGTCGGGTTCGAATCCCGTTAAATATTAATTGGATTTTTTTCTCGTGTTCTTATGCAAGGCTCTTCATCTCGAATGCTGAGTTCGACTTAGCTAAAGAAGTGCGCCAGCGAAATATATACAAGTGGCAACACGAAGAAGGTGCGTTGAGCAAGTAAACATACGAAAAAACATGCTCGCGCTATTATCCCTCTCAATATTTTCTAAATAAGGCATGCGGCGAATGTGTCTTAAAGAAGGAGTGTAGTAGTTTACTTTCCTCAACTCCCGTTTATCGCAAGCGTCCAAATGATTCTATTGAATTTCACTGTAACTGATCTAATATTGATATCGCCAATTTACTAATATTAGTCGAGTGTGTACAGCTTTAATGACCAATCTCTGATATGACCGTGGACAATAGGTGCGTCATTACGCGATGATGGTAAGCAGTCACGCCGTCCTTGTCGGTTGTGGGTACGCCGCGTGTCGATTCGGTGACAGAGAGAAATTCTACGTCTGTAATTACATTCGTGGTTACGGCCCAGACGCGAGGTAGGTTAACGAAGGTTTTACTGCGACTTTATTGGGAGCAGAGACTAAATAGTAGTGGGTATTTCGTAGACATAATTACAGTTATACCCCTACATTAGTACACTAACGAAATGGATTATTCTTACTATAAGTTATATATTATAGATCCGCTATTTGTTTAACGATAGCCGTTGGATAAAAGATACGAACAGGTAACAGGCTGATCATAAAATGAACGCACGGGCTGTTTACAGCGACTCATCATGGATGGCCTATCCATACGAGACTGGTGTACCGTGCGCCGCCTGCCCGGGTGTTTGTGACATGTCTCTCTGCGGTGCGCTCCTACACTACTGATAAGCACAGAAATGACATCTATATAAGATATCACTTGTACTGCCAGGAACACCCTAGCATGTGGTGATACTAATTAGTCAAGTTGCTGTTATACTGTTTAATTATTCTGATTGAGTCCGTATTTCGATACTAGACTGACTTGAAACGAAATGAAATTTATTTCTTTAAAGTGTACTTATTAGCAGAGCTGTCAAACACACTTTACATGAAACAATAGCCTAAT
>WURV02218829.1:0-25430 GCA_011762755.2 Epimenia babai
CACCTTCTCTAGGCTGGTCCAGAGTATGAGAAGGCGTTGTAATGCTGTGATTAATGCCCGCGGAGGTCATACTGCCTTCTAGGATGTAGACAAATATTTAATTCTTAATGTTTTCTTTTCATTTTTGATTCCGCGTTTTTTTTCATCTTTGGTGTATCTTGGGAAATAACATACACCAGCTTTAATTGTGTAAAAACTGAAGAAATTTTTGTTCCACTTTTTGTAGGAATGTCTGGTATGACATTATTGTAGGTTTATTTGTAAGATTTCCATCATTTTTATAAAATAATTCCCATATACTTAGTGATCCTTAGCAAATTTTGAGTAGTTTATTATTTATAATAGTATATTATACTGCCTGTGCAATTAACTTGATACGTGTTTTTGGTATCAATTAGTGGGGAATGGAATAAATTATCACGTTAAAACACCAGAGCATATGCTCGCTGAGCTTTTCTGATCCGGTTTCGTCCGTCAGTTCGTCTATCTGTCTGATGTTAACATTTTCCTAAAAATTCCTCAAGAACCATCACAGAGCTTTGCTATTAAGCAAAAGATTTTGTTCTCCTTGGGTTTCTCGATTTGTTAAGCATATATCATCGGACTAAGGAGAAGTAATTTATGGCGATGTGTGTATTTTTACTTAATATTTTCAAGGACCACTTGTCATAGAGATTTGCCATTTGACATATTCTCCCAGGACCGGTCTCTTTTAGACTTATTGAGCATATCCTCGGACAAACCGGAAGGAATTTCTAGTGATGTTTTTATTTTTAGCTCACCTGTGCTTATGCTCGGTGACCTTTTCTGATTGGAGTTTGTCCGTCGTCCGTCCATCCATCCTATGTTAACCTTTCCTTAAAAAATCTTTTCAAGAACCGCTTAATGCAGAGGTCTGCCATTTGGCAGATATTGTCCTAGGGATGGTCTTTTCTAGATTTGTTCATGGTATCGTCATCGCGGCTAGGGGAAGTAACTTCTGCTGATGTTTATATTTATGATTAAAAAATTTTTTTTGCAACTGGTTATCGCAGAAGTCTGCAGTTTGGCAGACATTGTCCTTTGGTTTGTTTCCTCTAGATTTGCCCATGGTATCATCATCGGAGCTAGGGGAGGTAACTTCTATCAATGTTCGTATTCTTTCCTAAAAAATCTTGTAAAAACCACTTATCGCAGGGGTCTGCCATTTGACAGATATTGTTCTGTGTAGTCTGATTCAGATTTGTTTAGGGTATCTCTATTTTGGCAATCAGATGTGATTTCAGCCTGGTTTTTTTCACAAATCTGTAGTTTCTTGTTTGAGTGTCGTAATTAGTATCGTCTTTTGGCGTCTTGTCTATTTTCGGTATCGTAATGGGTATTGTCGGGTCTCTTTGGCCTCTATTCTGAATTCAGTAACGTAATGGCTATTTTCAGGTCTCTGGCCCTTTGTTTTTGATATCAAGCAGTCTCCTTGTTTCTTCTCGTTCTAATATCAAGATGGCCTTCTTAGCCTATTGCTCTGTCTTTTCCTTTTATAGCTCAGCTGAGTTTGTACTTGGTGAGCTTTTCTGGCTGGAGTTCGTCCGTCTGTCATCTGCCCGTCATCCATCTGTCATCTATCCGTCGTCCGTCTGTCCAACCGTTTATCCCATTCGTCGGATGTTAACATTTTAAAAATCTTCTCAAGAACTGTTTATCGCAGAGGTCTGCCATTTGGAAAATATTGTCCTTGCATAGGTCTCTTCTAGATTTGTTCATGTTATCGTCATCGCAGCTAGGGGGAGTAACTTTATTATTATTTATTTATTACATATTATTTATAGTTGCTGTCAAATGATAGGCTATCCTATAGTATGACACTATATGCAAAGCCTGTTGGCATCTAGTAAAACTATTGGCCCAACATCACAAACACAGGTGATAATAACTAAGATATATACAGAGCTATATATGTATGTACACAATATATGCATGGAGTAATATGACAGAAATATCTTACTTTTATACAAGATAATATTGATAAGGGAGGATTTAGATGCATATCTGAAGGTGATTGAGTCCATGCTATCCAAAATTTGGCACAATGGCAGACGGATCTTATGTGCAAAGATATGATTTGAACTGAAATGTAAGAGGTTTGAGGATGAAGAAGGATTTGTGATAATGAATGGAAAGAAAGTAAGAATGAATTCGGGCTACATAAAGAACAGTCTGCCCAATGAAAAATGAGTTTATAAATACCTGTAACACATAAAATATACACTACTGTAAACAGGAGCGGTTTATGTACAAATTCATTCGAAATCGTCAGACAGTAGCACCTCAAGTGCAGGATTGAGAAGGTAGCTCTCGAGATGGATTTTGAATGACGTAAAGTCAGTTAGGGTGCGGATATCTTCAGGAATTGTGTTAATGGTGCGTGGGCCAAGATAGTGCAGTGCTCGCTGACCAACAGACTTGTTAGGGCGGGGAAGGTATTCCTTGTGAGTAGATCGGAGGCTGTGGCCATGGTTGGGTGGTTCTGAGAAATTTTCAGCAATAGTAGGGACAGCGTTGTATCGAAGCTTATGGTAGTCGAGAAGATATAAATATTTGTGTCGGTTAGCTAAAGAGGGTATTTTATATTTAAGTCTGAGGTACTGTGAGTTAGCGAGGAGTTAGCTGTTATCGATCATTCTGAGTGACCTGTTTTGCAAGGTCTCCAGTGTTAGTTAGTTGCTGACATGTTGTCAAGAGTAGAGGATGCGTATTCAATTCTTGGTCGGATAAGAGATATATAGAATTTCCAGGCCATGCAATATGTCAGGAAGGGTCTGATGTGAGATAATTGTTTGATTATGGGTGAGCATTTATTTTTTATTTTGCGTATGTGATCGCTCCAGGAGAGTAAAGAGTCAATGTGTAAGCCTAAGTATTTGATAGATGTGCTCCAGTCACATGCATGATCTTCCACTATCACTTGTGCAGAGATAGATGAGTATAGGTTTTTATTAAATAGGATGATGGTGTTGGTTTTGTTACAATTAAGTTTGAGTAAGTTAGTTTGGTACTAGGAGCAAATTGTAGGCATAGCACCGTTGGTTAAGTCTATAGCTTGATTGATAGTAGCGCCATGTTTTTCAAGAATGCAGTCATCGGCAAATAAGTAACAGCAGTCTATTTTTGAAACGTCATCGGCATATGTAAGAAAAAGAAGTGGGCCTATGACGGAGCCCTCTGGGACTCCCCCTCTGACGAGAAGTAGAGGTGAAGTAACATTATTTGATTTGACATTGTGTACGCCCACTGAGAGAACTGGATATCAATTTAATAGATCGGGGGTGAAAGGAAAAGATATTTGATAGTTTAGTGAGCAAAAGATTATGGTCTACTAGATCAAACGCTTTTTTAATATCTAAGGATGTAAGACATATGTATTTGTCATCTTTTGAGTTGTCAAGGGTGCATAGCCATTTGTTGGTCAGCTGCTGAAGTAGGTTTTGAGTCGAATGGTTTGTACGAAACCCAAATTGATTTGTAGAGATAAGGGAATTTCTTTCTAAATATGATCTAATTTGTTTTGACAATATTTTTTCAGTGATTTTGGACAGTATTGGCAGCAAGCATATAGGACGGTAGTTAGAAGAATTCTTTGGGTCTCCCGATTTGAAGATATATATAACTAATGCTGTTTTCCATATTGTAGGGAAGGTTCCTATCGATATGGTTTTGTTAATTATTAAAGTGAGGATGGGTGCTAATAATGGACAGGGTGATTTATATACAAAAGTTGGTATTTCTTTGATTCCTCCCTTTTTCTTGTTGCATAAGTTAATCATTTCTTTTGAGACTTCCGAGTCTGTCACATGTGAGAATTTGAATTCACCTTAGTTTCGTTTCTATGCCTTAATTGGTGGTGAGTTTTTACTAGATAGTTCGACAGATCCAATATTGCTGAAGAAGGTATTAAAGCAGTGTGCTTGCTATATCATCGTCATTAGTAAGGCTTCTATTAGTGTTGGGACATGTTAGTTCTATTATAATAGTGTTATTTTCGGTTTTATGAGTTAGTTTGTTAATAACATCCCAGTCACCATTGCGACTATCGTTAATTAGTGAGTGGTAGCATGATTGCTTTGCCTGGCGGGTTTTACTTTTGACCTGGTTGCGTAGTCTGTGATAGTCTAGCCATAAGGGATGGTTTTTTGAATTCGTTTATTTTGCTTGTTTGATTTTACGATTTTTTTGCGATATCAGCCTGACAAGATCTGGTGTGAGCCACTGTTTGCGTGTGTCACGGACACGGGTATACTTGAATGGTGCATGATCATCTAAGATATTAGTTATTGTAGTGTCGAGACGTTCTGCGTGATTTGAAACATCATGGTTGTGTAACACTGTAATATTGGATAATACTTCGTTAGCTTTTATAGTGAACTGCTCCACGTGAAAATGACAAAAGTTTCTTTTAAAAATTAATTTGCGTTCTGATTTTTGTGTCGTTTTGACATAGATGTAAGTTAAGTTGTGCCATGTCTTCCCACCATGCATATCATTGTAAATAATGCCAGATTAGTAGATAGGGAGACATGACGGTATGAAGATAAGGTCAGTACACGAGCATTTCCCAGTGGGAGACACGTTTGTTGAGCTGTAGATATGCTGTCTTATGTTAAGTGGCTCTATTATGTTAGTAATATTAGATTTATCTGGGTTAGTGCGATACCAATTTATGTTGAAATCTCCTAATAAAATAATATTAGTATCTTTTAGTATGGGGTGGTTTAGTGCATCTTCGAGTTGCTGTAGAAAGATATTTGTGTTAGTTTGGGGAGGCCGGTATATCGAAGCGATTATAAGTGGTTTGTTGTTGGTTTTAATTTTGACCCATGCAGTGTCGATATCATCCGTAAAGATTTTTTAAATCGTATTAAGTCTTGAGTATGGAATAGTCTGGCGGATGTAGATTAAGGAGCCCCCTCCCGGACGATTGGAAGAGCGGTCATGGCCGAATGCGTGTGGGGTGAAAGTTACGAATTGTGCGTCATTTCTCTTAAGTTGTCTGGAAATAGCTTCATTGGCTCTCGATAGCTCAAATACCTTTCTTCAGTAATGATATCAAGTAACAAGAAATAAAAGGTACCGCCTTTTAACACTAACAAAATCTTTTGAAACACGAGTTTTCGCAGACACAAGGAAGGCTTCATCGGGTGAATGATAAATGATTCGCCGTAATTCCATTTTTCGAAAGTCTCACATTTCCTCCTTCCGAAATCTAAAAGTGTTTGAAATTTAATTCACCCATGGGTAACAGCACAATTCAATGTGCTCCAAAAGTTTATATGTCGCTAGACTACCATCGGCGTGTTCGGATCGAAGATTATCGTAGAGCTCCAGCTAGCTAGCACTTTCGCTCCAGCGCTGGTGAAATTATGGATACATCAATTCGAAGCCCGGACTCAGTGGTTTTCACAATAGGGGAGAGCGGGGATGGTTCGGACCCGGGGTAGCTTCGGACAGAGCATTTTTGACCATAAGTATTATGGTTGATTAGACATGCCATAGTTAAAAGCCATCACTTCCGCTTACTAAAACGAAAGTTAAACCGAAACTAATCCAAGCTGGGGAGTTTTCATCTTGAAGCGCGACTACTACTTTTTGTCGGAATTTTGTAATATTTTGACGTTACGGTGCAAGGGTTTGGCCATCTCTACATTGATGCAGGATAACACCAAGTTGCCCAATCAAAATGATTTTATCTTTCTTAACAAACTGCCGTCCAAATTTGTAATTATTTGATCACCTTTCGCATGTCAATCAAATTTGTCAGATGTCAGCATGTGGGGTACATTCGGACGCGTGTGTCAGAATGATACTAACTGATACTCCCTTGATTACTCCATCTAAGTCAGGCCCCCGGGCCAAAAACCTGTTACTCCGGAGGACATCCGACCACTTCCAAAAGCGCCACCGCGGAAACAACCCACCAAAGGACGAAAATGTGGGCGATCCATGATCGCAACTGACACTCCAGAAAGCAAGCAATACAGGAAGCTGCTCGTAAGAAAATTAGTAAACCAAAGCCTGTCACCGAATCCAAAAAGGGGAAAGTCCTGTTCAAGTCTACACCTGCGTTAAGCAAACCGGCCAAGCCTAAAAGACTAGACAGCAGTTCTATAAGTGATAGTGACGTTGACGATAACATTGTTGACGATGAAATTGTTGACGATGAATCGGATGCTCAGAATTCGAGAGGGTAGATATGGTGGACGGTGACCTTGACCCTAAAATAGATGACTGTTCTTGTCCAATTTGAAAACAACATACTACATAGGCAAAATAACAAAGGCTCGAGACGATGAAGATGACTACGAAGTATCGTTTTTAAGACGGAGCACAAAAGTTGAGAATGCATTCATCTATCCACAAGCTCTTGATATAGCCTCAGTGAATGCAATTAAAATTAAATCAGTCTTGGAGCAGCCAATAACAAATGCGACCAATTCAAAACGTCAGCAAGGGTATCTAAAGTTCAGTGTGGCTTTCTCTGGGTTTAATGTGCGATAAAAGTTGGAATTAAGCAGTAATCTTGAAATAGGCCAAAAAGACGTGCGGTAGTTATAATATAGCAATATACTAATATTCTTATATTGTTTGACATTATTGAAAGCATACACACTGTAATTACTGGAACATTAATCTTTGAATTTTTGTAATTATGGAAAAGTGTTATCTTCCACGTTAGAAAATAAATATTTTTGTAGGCCTAATGTAATTTTGTACCTTTGGTTAACGATGAAGTGAAAATTACACTAACGCTAGGTTATACCAAATTGACCTCGTTATTTCTCCAAAATATGCAGGTGACAAAATATACTTCTACAACGATTTTGCAAATATAAAGCAAATATACAACATTACTCCATCTATAGATACTCAAAAAGGAATCTTAAAATACATGACAAAAAAAAACACAAAATGCATCCAATCAAATGCAAAGCTTATGAAAAATGGAAAGGATGTTGTCATTTGAGAAGTCGACCGGACAATATGAAAGACACACACAAAGGAAAGTGTCAGAATATTAGCTATAAACTCTTTTCAAAAAGCTTTCAGCAGCAGAAGGTTGAATACGAAATCAAAATTTGAACATTCATTCCTCCTGCAGGCGGCATAGTTCTATAAAATTTTAATGTGTGGATATGACAGATATCACAATCTCAACGAACTTTTACTGAATTTCCCACCGCTACCAACAAGAAGGGAGGGCTTGAGTAAATTGTCACATTTCTGTACTTAACCTGGCGATACGACTAACCCCTTTAGTCAAGGATCTATATTTTCTTTAGCTAGGCTATTCTGTCGAAAATCGGTGAACATCCTATCCGAATGCAAATTGCATTGCAAACATTGCAACTAAAGCTCACACCTGAGCGTCAAATGAATTTCGCCAAAACCGCTCAGTTGTAACTCTTCTTTTGCAGCTAACAAATGAATGGCTCCCAATAATGGACAAAAGTCTGGCGACAGATATAAAATACTTAACTACTCTTGACATTAAAGTCTTCAAAACAGTTGACCATACGATTCTACTATCTAACTTCATAACACATTGAACTTTCACCGTTCCTCCCTAAAATCTCATTCACCGTCTACCAAAACAAACAATGTAATGTCTAGATCCCTGCCTACAACAATAGGTAGAAATAAGGTAGGAACACCTTTATAGATTAACTTTACATTTATTGCACAAAATTTTGATTACAAATAATCATCTTCGAGTGATAAACAAATGACAAACGCAAAACATGTATGGCCCAGGGTAAAGTGATTATATAACACATGTATATTTTAAACACAACTTTTTGGTATTTCGATGGTAAGGTTGATCGTCGGATACTAATTGGGCGAAGCTGGAAAGAAATGCACAGAAAAACCTACAACTCTGATGGAACTCGAACCCACGACCTCCAGATAGTAGGCTAATGAACAGAAGCGAATATTTCTATCCCAACCAAATCTAGATATTACACCAATATTTATTCGCTGAAATAGGGCACATTTTCACACAAAACAAATCCAATTTCACACATAATCTAAAATCAACGAACAACATATATAGTTAACTCTTTTCTTTTTCCTTTCTTTTATGTTCTCTCTTAGTTCTTGGTTAAATAAATATAATTTGTGCGCCACCGCTATCGCTCAGAGACATAGTTCTACGTCGTCGAAAAGGTGTGTGACTTTTGACTCTAGACTTTATGATTATGGCAACACATCCCTCCATACACACAACACAGTGACTAAATGACGAACATGGAACCACCTGTGCACAACATTAGTAGTAAACATTCAACTGATACAATCATTTAGTCGAATCTTCGTCTATTTATGTAAAATTGCAGAAAAAGTCTTAAGAATTATAACAAATGTCGCCAGGCTAACACCCGCACAGCAGTTATTTGGACAACTGATATTGTTTAATTTTAAGAACATTGTTTCATGTATAAGGTTTTCATCAATTAATCCCGGAAATATATTAAAGTGTTGAATAAAATCATTCGAGATAATGTGTTAAAAACGAGATGAGTTTTCAAATTCAGTGATAAATATAAATCAATATATAATGCACATTTGGGAGAAACATTACAGCAATAATAATCGAATAGAAAGTGAACATTAGATATGTTTACAAATGGCCTATTGCATAGTTACTGACAGACTGATGTAGAATACCCCTTGTCGGAGTCAGATAGCCAGACACGAAAGTCGCAAGAGTAACAGAGATTGGGGTTATTCAGAAAATAATGTCACACAAAAAGAATTAGTCAGTTACAGATTGACTAAAATTAAATAAGTAAATGCGATGACTACCACATGCGATGATTACCACTAGAATTCTAACTTTAGTTTAAGGTCCCTTTATTTATTAATTTAATATAAAACCTCATTGATCATCAATTAAAAATAGAGAAAAATACACGGAAAAATTTTTTACCATAAGCCCTGAATTTATGTCTTCCGAATTACTGAAGTAGTGATCGACTAATTGCCCTAGAAAATATACAGGAGGAAGTAAAATTGTAGCTCAGTTTGGTAGAGCACCACACTAATCACTTAGTACTTGCGTGTTGGGACCACAAAAAACATTTTTTCTGTGTGTTTTCTTCCTTTAATTCGTGAGCCACTATGGCTTTTCCCATCAACATTATGTTAATGAAAAACAACACCTATGTTATGCTGCCCATAACAGACAATCCCGGGACAGGCTACCTGTCCATCGTATTTTGTAGATTGTTGTCTAATATGTAATTATTATGATATATCTTGATGTCTAATTTGTAATCACAGTGTGTACTGTAGCCTGTGGTCGAATATGTAATCACAGTGCATACTGTAGCCTGTTCCCTAATATGTGATCACAGCATAAACGATACTCTGTTGTCTAATATGTAATCGTAGAGTATAGTGTAGCCAGTTGTCTAATATGTAATCATGGTAATATTGTACCTTGTTGTCTAATCTGTAATCATGGCGTATACTATAGCGTGTTGTCTAATATGTAATCGTAGAGTATACTCTAGCTTGTTGTCTAATATGACTTCTGATCATAGCATAGTCTATAGCCTGTTATTATATCTGTAATGGCAGTGTCCACTATTGTCTAATAAATAATTGCTGTGTATACTGTCACCCCTTGTCTAATAGGTAATTTTAATGTGGTGTCCTGATCCAAATAATAGTAGTCATATATAAATATAATTAAAATGGATGAAACAATACGCCTTTGTCTTCATCCCACTCTAGTCGTATCTTTGATTATGTTCTTTATTGTCTCCTCTGTGATCTTTGTAGTTACAGCGCGATTTTGGTTGAGTATTTAATCTGTGTGCCACTTCTACCCACTCATTGCACCTGACGAAGTATACTTGATATACGAAAGCTTGTGTTAATCCTAATATAGTTAGTCAACAAGGTGTTACCTTTGTATTTTCGTATTTACTTATAACTGATTACAGTATAAGCATATCCGCATGTATTTGTTCAGGTCATGTTGATTTTAGGTAAAAAAGCACAAAGTTGGCAATTCTGCGCATCTTTTATGGCGCTCTCTCTCTCTGTCGCTATTTCACCAGTACTGTGGTCAGATCTGTTTTTGTGCAGCTTCTATCCTGCAGACGCAAGGGACATTATAAAAATGCGCTCTCAATGTAATACAAAGATGTTGAGTGCACAGTTTTTATAAAAAATGGATCAATAACAAGCATTTAAGTTACTATGATATGTGCGCCGTTTTTATTGTGGTACACTGACCATTTCGGCATGGCGATCTCATCTTTACGAGATATCTTCATGTTATCTCATTTCATGCAATCATTGATTTGGCGGAGTGCGCCTGAGACGTGGCAAGTCAGTGTCCACATTCCGTGACCAGTGACATGAATGCAGGGTCAACCATCTTCTCAGCCTTCGTGGGGTTTCCGCTACACTGATTCCTAATAACAAATTAAGCTCACCGAATTTTTCACTTTGTTGTATAACCGCAATAAATTGTCGCATAAACCACATTAGTAGCGCGATTCGTGAAGAGTTAATAATGAGGTAATAACAATAATAATAAAGTTAATAACACCCAGATTTGCTAGATCATTATTTATCGTCATTTCTTGCAATTTATAGTGCAATTGTCAACTCCGTCACAGTCTTAGAAAATTTAAATAGTATGCTATTTTTTATATATGCGTACTGTATAGGTATGTCACGTGTTTTTAATGTTCTTCCGACATTATTCTAGTCCGCAACACGATGATTATTTAGGTCCAACTGTTCGTATTGATCCTTCTGTTGCTATTCGTATATTGTGCCTGACTTAATATGTCAACTCCGTCACAATGTTCTTTTCTAGGGAAGATCACACACATAAAACAGGAAAGGTTTAGGGACACTAAAAACGTTATTGGTCCTATAAAAGATTTTTCACACATATACACACACACTGATGATCTACGAGTTAACAAGAAAAGATAAAGATATTCATTCGTGAGCAGGGCTACTTGTGACGTTTCTGCATTCCACAATGATCAACGGACATGCCTCATTTAACTTACTGACCCATATGTTGCGACACACAGCCCCAGTCGAACTACAAGGTGGCATGTGTTTTACATAGGTTCGGTATATCCAGAACGATGCCACATTAAACTTAACGACTTTGGAAGCTTTATGTGCTCTTCCCATCACATTACCATCACAACAGTGTTGTATCACAAGAGTAATACTATATTACTAGTCAAATGCAGAACAGGTGGGTACAGAATATTCAGGGACAACACCTTCCAAGGCGATGAACTAATAATTTACGATAGCGCCCGTTATCTGATATAGTCATTGTAATATCACTACATATTCAAAATAAGAAAAGCTACACTAAATCATAGCTATATATCGTGTATATACACCGTAACAAACTGATGTTGTTGACGTGACGATGACATCAATGCTTTGATACATAAATTATGTGGTCTATTGGTCTTTATCGAACTGTGTATACATATGTTGTGGCCGGCCTTCAGACCTGTGTAAATAGGTACCCTATATACTCGCCTATAAGTCGATCCGCCTATAAGTCGACCCCCCCCCCCCAACTTTGGCCGACAAAATCGTGGTTTTGCTCTTGAACCGCCTATAAATCGAGGGTGGAGTTTGAGGGTGTTACCCTTTCTCCAATCATTCACAGCGATCGGCCGCCATTATAATCACTCGAGGATCCCATGCATTTATACCAACGATTCACCCACCTACAGCTTTTCATTTTTATCGAAAAAAAAAACACTAAAATTAAAAGACACCCAAAAAGGCGATAGTCTACATAAAAGGGTCATTACCTGAAAAGAGAATGCAACAGAAAGACGTCTGAGGGTACGTATCAGTATATTTTTACTGCCCAAAATTTTTAAGACCCCTATAAGACAAGGGGTAGATTTAGGGATTGAAATTTTGTCTTAAAAAACCATCTTATAGGCGAGTATATACGGTAATAGTGGGCCTACTTACTATGTGTCTAAATACGAGACATGCTAAATAATAAATAGAAATGGAGGTTAGAATGTTAGAAGTGCGATGCGATGGTGGGTGTTCGAATCCACATACACCGGGAAATTTCCTTTTTCCACCATGTGAAATGAGCCAAATATTCGTTTGAATATTAAGTTTCGAATTTTGACAGATATTTGGATTGAAGTGGTTGATTTTGAAATTCTTGAACACAGAGTGAAAAATTCAATATGAACGTGACTAACGTGATTTTAGTCGCATTAATAAAATCGCACTAACACCTTGCCTCGCCATTGGTCAAGGGAAACCCTACTATAATTATGTATATTGGACTCATGTAGATACTATTGCAGTTGGTGTAGAAGATATTAACAGGTGTGTTCTAATAGAAATCATTCTATTAACATATTAAAAGGTACATTAACGAGAAAGTACTATATCCAGTGATTGTAGAGCTGATGTCCACGCAATGGCTCCCTGGATAATGTTGCCCATCTCAAAGTTTTACCGCTATATTAATGGATACGTATGAATTCAAGAGACACTTGTGATCGAAGTACAACGGATAATCATCGTCCTCCACCCACCACACCGCCCCTTAGGACTCTCGCTCAGGATTGTGTGTGCAAACCTGTCAAACAATACTGGACAGGTGTACAGCAAGGGAGGCAAGTTGATAAGTTGACACGAAGATGGGCGAAGAAGGGAAACAATTAGAAAGAGATGGTAATTAGGATAATTCTCTTACTGGATCGGGATATAAAGAAGTCCACCATGGAATAGATGATACTACAGGTCATCTTGATGGGTCATTTTTGTGGTCAACCTATCAGCAGCATCGCGATGACCACATGGTCACTGCACTATCGACCACAGCCATTCCAAATAAGCGAGAAATTGTAAAACAAGCACTTGGAAGACGTCACCACTTGTTAATGTAATAATCTGTATTTTCTAAAGATCCTGCAGTAAATCTATTTAGAGCGATAAAAATCTCAACATATCCAGATATGGACTGTACAAATTTAATATCAACAAAAATACTGCATTTTTCATGCTATATTTAATCACATTGCTGCCGAAGTATTAAAAAAATTGGAAAAGCTATCAAATACTTTTCCTTATAAAAAATTATATTCTAAAATGTGAACAGTACTGTTTCATGACTAAGCTATTTACATCCATCGCTACCTTCGACCTAGTTTGATACACTTTTAAAAGCTAATTATCCAGTCACAGATTGTCACAGAAAACAATATTTTAGGTATACAATGGTAATACTTATATCTTCAGACTTTTATGATACAGTATGTGGTGTACCCCAAAGCTCGATTCTATATCCTGCATGATTTAAACTTTTTAATAAAAATATATCAAATTCATCATATTTCCTTAAAATTGAAATATTTTAAAATCTGTTCTGATATTATATTCTTGAGCAAGTCGGGGAGAAACTAAACGAGCGCAACGTTTGCTTCACAGTAAATGAATTTTCATTCATAATCTTAGATAGACAACTAACATGGACTGTTCACATTAAGCACGTTAACAATAACATGGAGATGCGGTAATTATCAATTTTCTAACTAAAGAATAAACTATGTAATTTCGTAACATTTCTATTTCAAAATTTTTAGTAATAAATGTTACCCAAACAAAGTCTGGCCAAACAGATGGCATTTGGTTCTCAGTGCAAATGGCAGCCTATCCATCGAGTCACAACTCCCCCAAATCTGTTACTGGCTCTGATTAAGTACAGTGATATGACAAGATATCAAAGAAGCGTCACGAAGGAACGCATCTGTCTCCAAAACATAACGGAACAGGGGGAATAATCTCTCGATCGGGGATCCTCCTAAATGCAAGTCTACTCACTAGACCTGATGTATAAATCTGTTAATCAATTTAACATCATTATCGTCGCCATTTACTCAGTACTGGCTAAGATTTGTTCCTACTGTTATCAACAGTTTCCATCATTCTTAGAACAACAAATTAACATGGCATCCATTTTCATTGTAACAAACGTACAGTTGTACTCGCGAAAATAACAGAACTACGACTATGAAACTAAAGACAGGTGGAAAGCTCTAAGAGTCACGGTCTTGTCTAGCTTTCCTCCTGGCGCGTCGACCTCTCTCCCATCTGACTGTCTCCAACTCAAGGGAGGCGATCTCACTGACTCGTTGATGATAACTCGACGATCCACCACTCAGCGGGTCGCTGTACTTGGGTTCTGATAGTGAAACCATCATAAACAGTAACCCACGTATCATTGCTTATATGGATAGAAGCATACTGACAGGTTAAAGTTAAAAACCTGACCCTCTGAATGAACTTAAATCCCAGAGTTAGTATAAACTAAAATATATGTACTTTCACAAAATATTCTACTATAGATGTTAAATTACTTTGCATGATAAAGTTTTACATTTCAGTTCAAAACTGATTTTTTTAATAGTAAATCTAGTCTGGGTATAATTTTTATTATTTTATGGTAATTATTAATATATTTTATTTAAGGTCAATAATATTGACATTTGATACATCTATCCATCTGTCCATCCATCCATTACCTAACAGTCTATCTGTTTCCGCGTAAGTCTGTGTATCTATAAAGTTGCACAGGGGGTTGGTCATATCACTAGTTTATTCTGGCCGAAATCCACTAGAAAGTTTGACGAGTTCGACTTTGAACTGTATTCCTTGTATTTCTTGTATTCCTAAAACTCCTTGCATTTCTATTTAGTCTTAGTAACCATGAATTTGTATAGTGCATTTGATTGTTGTGTTGGAATGGCACTAAAAATCAAATAGAATTCCATTTAATTTCATTTAACGGTTGTGTTAGGCTATGATTTAACTTATATGTATTGTTTATTGTGTTATGCAATATAATTAGCTATCGCACGAAATGTATATAGGCGCTTTAGAGACATACTAGTTATTAGGGTGCCTCCAAAACAAATGCATAATTATTATTATAATAATGCTTCTTCTAGACACACACTGATACTATCATTACACAACACTCTCATTGTACGATGAAATATGATGCATCTAACCTTTTGACATTTGATAAGAAGTAATCTAGCGTGTTCACCCACCGGTAGATGGGAGCGACTGTCTGATACAACCGAGGTGGACGGGTTTATTGACAGTTGAGGTATTGGTGAGTCGTCTCGATGACAATGTCGGGCAATCCAGTGACTTGTCCAGCGTCGGGTCTGATAGTGACTGCGCTCCAGTGGCTATGTTATCGTCGTTAGACTTGCGCACTGTAGTAACGGATAAAGCTGAGGTTTTCTACATACACTATAGATGTACTCGTATACATGTATACATTAGTGACTCTAATAAATCATGAATCGATGTGTAAACATTGATATTTAGATAGCGATGAGTTATCATGGAGCTGGTGTCATGTGATTAATGGTTAACAGATACCCTTTGCTAACACTGTTTCATCGTTCCTGACTCGCTGACATGCGACAATCGCGGGACGGTGAGTCGGTAGAGCAATAGGCCAGTTATCAGGAGGTTGTGGGATCAGGCCACACCAGAGGCAAGGTTTTTATTCTGTGAGTGTCTATTGCGATATTTCTAGAACCGGTGTAACTATCCCCCACCCCCATTAATTTTACTCATGGGGAGGACAATTCCAATTCAACAACCATGTAACTTCTGCTGCATTAGTTGAAATTGAATTAGTTGAACTGCCCTTTTATACATCCTGAGTCACGATCTAAACACATAAATATCACATTCCATGACGATAATTTCTTTGTTGTATATCCTACATCATGTAGTTGCCTATGTATGTAGTTGTTCTAATGTTTGTTGGGTGCTGTCTGAGTCTTATAAGTGAGTGAATCAATAACATTTTTTATACTGCAATTTGAAGTGAAAGTAGCCAAATGATTGTGTATAGCAACGGCGAAGACAGCTCTTCCCCAGCTACTAGGAAGCTTCTCGTGATTTTAATCTCGTAGTGTGTATTAATTTATATTGCCAAAAATAAATTTCACCGGTACTTCTGGCTAAGTCGACCAAAGCAACGGGGATGAGGTACCTTGCCCAAAGATACAACAAAAACACAATTGGTCTGCCACAGATTCGAACCTACTCCCTTATGGCTAAATTGATGGCGCTCCACCAAATGACTTGTCCGAAAAAATGACGAATTTGGTTTTGATTATGCTTATGTAAGTAAACTGCCAGTTATGACTACTGGCATTTGGCATAATAGTATCTAGAAGTAATCAGTGGTGAAACTAATGTATCCAGGGGCATGAGAATGTATTTTATACTTACTCTACTGTATCACTCAAAATAGTGCAAAGTCAAATAGGTTAAATGCCAAAAGGTATTTATTTTATATCATAAATATGAAATTGCAAAAGTGTTATGAGAGTAAAATAAGTTAATGATTTAGTGACTGAAATATTACCTGATCTTTAATTAAGATTCAAATATATGTTTACCTATCGAACTAGATTGCAGCTACATAGTAACGTAGTATTGGTACGTGTGTGCAGAAGGAAGGATTAATGTTAACTACTGCATTCATCTCTTAGCAGTAAATTTGAAAGCACTATTGTGTGAGTTGTGTGAGAGGGGTGATATAAAAGGTAGATCCATACATGGTTATTATCATATCATGAAATGGTTCCTTGGTAGAAATGTCTATAGGATTAATGTGTTCTACTCCACAATGTGCCAATGACACTTGTGTCATGTTGACATCATGTATTTTAAAAGCCTTGATAAGGACTCTCATAAATACTAAGAACTGAAAATTCACAGCAACAAGTGATCCACATGTGGGGTTTTTCGTGACTGGATTTTTTTTATGGCTGCGTATGCCACCACCCCTATTCACTACACCCGATGGAGTCTACCCGTAGAGGAGAGCTTGAGTTAATCTTAACCTTAGTCAGTCGATAAAGTTTGTAACTATAATGCTATATACAGGGTGGTTCAAAGAATCTAGACCCCCTACATGTTATTGCTGCTTCATCGATAACAAAATGACATTTTTCACAAATTTCAATTTTAAGGACAGAACCATCAATTCTTATTAGAAAACAGCATAAAAGGTATTTACAAAACCATTGATGTACTCATATTATAATCATGAACACATACCTATGCCATATTTCGGGCCTTTATTTTCACAAGATTATACGCTACGGCGTAAAGGATTAATCCCAGCCGATATCTACGATTTTCATAACTACGGCATAAAGGATTAATCCCAGCCGATATCTATGATTTTCATGACTACGGCATAAAGGATTAATCCCAGCCGATATCTGTGATTTTCATGACTACGGCGTAAAGGATTAATCCCAGCCGATATCTACCATCTTCATGACTACGGCGTAAAGGATTAATCCCAGCCGATATGTACAATTTTCATGGCTACGGCGTAAAGGATTAATCCCAGCCGATATCTATGATTTTGATGACTACAGCATAAAGGATTAATCCCAGTCGATATCTACCATTTTCATGACTACGGCATAAAGGATTAATCCCAGCCGATATCTACGATTTTCATGACTACGGCGTAAAGGATTGATCCTCTGACCTTTGTTGTCTGTGGATCGGGTGAGGTTTTCTGTTTTGTTGACTAGAGACGTACGTATCCCGTTCATTTTGAGGGGGTTGATTCGCCCCTGGTGCAACGCATTAATTTGGGGCACCGAGACGATATGCATCGCGGGCGTGCCCACTGGACCGGGGTCTGTGCTCGACAGACGGGCATCCCACGACACTAGAAAGGTGGAGGGGAAAAGAAAATATACATATATAAGCAATCACAAGTATTTAAATACAGAATAAGATAAAATGACATGTCAATATTACTTGAATTATATCTGAAAAACTACTTCACTCACAAAAAAATGCAAGAATGTAGGTTCAATTTTCTAGTGAACCTGATATTTTCTTTATATTATAAAGACACTTACTAGTTATCAACGACAATTTACAATGGTAATACAATGTCATATACAACACAAATAAATAGGAAGATATAAAAGTATGTAACAAGTAAAAAGTAACATAATTGGCACAAAACAGTGAAATTTACAATTAATCTATTCTACCTAGAACATATAATAGCCTAAAAATACTAAGGCGCGCACAGTAGAATAAAATCATTATAGAACTAAATAGTATGACTGAATGCTTATTGGAAAAGATAGGCTTTACGATATTACGATATTAGCCCCATAGAAATCCTGAGGCATAAAAATCAGTGTGAGGATGGATGGTTGATGAAACGGTCATGTAATATCTCCTGGTGCTAAAGCATCAGCTACTCCAAGGGTTAGCAGGCGTTTTTAAGTCTGAATTGATAGAGTTGTTAAAATAGTTAGACCGCATGCCTAAATGTGCGCAGAGGTAATATAAGGCAACTAGTTGTTTTTTTTCAGCATTAATAACGAATGGCCTATACACCATACCCACTTAGGGTTATTAATAATATGTAGGTTGAATAAAAAATAAATAAATATTAGGCATTTATATACCCCCTCCACTCCATGCACGCATGCTCACAGGGTGGTCCACGGTGGTGTGAAAATAGCAACTAATACTAGAAAAAATGAAGTCATTACAATGAAGGTTACATGAATGTGTCTTACATTTATCTACAGAATTGGATAATTTCATTCGGCTCTTCCTGAAGTGTTCTCTGTGTTGCTTACACCGCGCCGCTGCGGGTCTACTGTCAAGGTCGAGGTCATTGATGCTCGTTGATGATATGCAGTGTTTGAGGTTACTGGTCAACGGTTCGTTCAGCGTAGCAGTGGAGTTCGAGTTTTTGGAACTGAAAATAATAGCGCAGGTCTTTAGATTGTAGTTTCCGTACATGAGATGAAATTATTGGTAGGTTGTCTAGTTGAGATAGAAAAAGGTCGGAAGATTTTTACTGTGTATTTGATCTGTTATATCGGGATAATTTCAAAGATCACGAAATGTGCAGTTTGATAAGCAAAATATTCATTGGCCTTAGAGGCCAATATATCGTTGTTGTCAAAAGTCAACAGCCAAATAAACAAAACATGCGTGCAAGCTATCCATTTTGAAGTATGAAGTCTATGATAATCAGTGTAGTGCATACGAAAATGATTGCTGCTTTCCACAGAATATCGTGGTATTTTATAATTAGTATCAAGAACGATAGAGCCGAATTTAAATATAAAAATCGGTGAATACATGGACGAGGGAGCGACATTTAAGAAACTTGTGAAAATTTTATAATTTTAAGTATAATCCCTCTGATTAATAGAACAGAGTAGAGGTTTCATAAGATTCAAAAGCAGGTGGTTGGTAAAGTGCCTGAATCGTTTGACTCTAGTCTCAAAAAACCCTGATTCTGGCCACTGTACTACTACCTGTAATGCTTCTTAGCTGCTAAAAGCGTCTCAAACCCGCAGTCTGGCTACCCAAACGTTCATGATGCGATGGAGGTTGGGGTAGCCCTTACTATGTGGTATAAGACCTACTCTCATCCGACTTTCGGTCCATGTTTCAAGGATAATAAACGAGGCTAACCCATTCTGTCACATCGAGTTAACATATCTACATATACTTGTGAAGTAAAGGGCCAGGAATGGCCTAGATGAGCCAATCCTGACTAATAGCTCTATGTTTACATACATATACTTGATGGGATGCTAGAATAGAACAATAACTGTACTTACATCAGCTGGAGAAAAATGCACAAAGAAAATCTGAAGAATGCTTGTCCCTGTAGCTCAGTTAGTAGAACACCAGACCAATTAGGTGGAGGTCGTGGGTTCGAGTCCCATCAGACGTATATGTTTATTTCTGTGCATTTCTCTCCAGCTGCTTAAAGAAGCACATTGGCTACCCTCTTTAACATCATGTACTTACATCAGTTTATGATATATGGGTGGTAACCGGATCCGGAAAATCCAAGGGAGTTTAGGCGTAATAAAACTCGGTTTTGAACAAGATGACTTGATTTTATACCGCATTTTATCACTAGATGGATAAGGCGTGATATTTTCTGATTGGCTGAAGATTTGTCTATCCAATAGCTGAGACAGAACGGATATACATTCTCCTAGAGAAATCATCTAGAGTCTACTAGAGAAGTCATCTAAAGTCAATTGAGTCAACTACAAAACTTACATTAACATAAGTAAAATTAACTAAAGCTTTAAGTAATTGATAAGAATGTAACTTCCACGAGGAGAATATTATTGTATAAGTATGTAGATTGAACATATTCCTTTTAAGTCAATAAGCCTACTGTAAACAGTACATTCGCATGCTAGCCACACTGCATTACTTGTATGTACATAAGGAACAGTAATTTGTTACGAGTGCACTGCTTGAAATCACTAAATACAATGATTGTCGTACAACGCTGGCACTGGTTAAATATTGATTAGAACAAGCCGTAGTGGTCGCGCCACACAAAGCTGATTAGTTACTCAGGTAGTTTACAGCACCCACCCTCGAGAATGGGCACCTACACACTATACCTTCCTTCCGTGTGACATGGAGTGACATGCGTGACAACCAGACAACCTCGGTTGGTTTATATATTCGCTAATAAATCCCAATCAATTGAGATAAGACCAGTTTTATGAGGTTAATAAATGGAAATCAGGTCAGTTACACGTGAAGTTAAAGGTACACTCTGTCGATGATTAATTCATCTCCAGCCCCTTGAGACTGGGTATAGCTAGGTGGTATATTAACAGCATGCACTTGACACCACTTACGAGAACATAAAGTCTCTAGTTACTGTCAAGGGTACCTTAAGTAATGTATTCAGACATATATAACTTTATAATAAACAATTCTATTACATAAACTTATTCCATTTTTATGACCAGTTCCATAACGTTGTCTTTTATCACTTGATGGTTATGTAATATAATAGCGCCGATTACCTGCTAGGTAATAGATCATGTATCTTTCAGCAGGAATATTTCACCTCACAGACGGAGTAATAAAAGTCAAGCTAGTCTGGTCACATTTGAATACTAATTGGTAACTAATAATACTAAAAATTGTTTCTGTATACAGTAAATCCCCTATTATCTGCCCCTCGTCCTCTCGCCAACCCTGCTTCTCGCCACAAAATTTGTAAGTCCCGATTTCCCCCCTTACTTATTCATGTCATCTCATCTGCCATACCTCGATTACCTCCCACCCCGCTTATCATGATGACTATGACTAAACCGAATGGTGGCGTAGAACGGGGGTTCTACTGTATTTTTACATTCCAACTTAAAACATCGGGAAGTGTTTTCTTAGGATGGGGTTTGTGAGGCCAAAATTTTCAGTCTTATGGGTTTTCAATGCACTTATTTCACCAAACCTACTACTATTATTAAAAGAAGCATTACTACAAAATTTTACAAGGTATCATTGGCTATTATTGTACTTCTTTACAATACACAGAATGTCACTAAAAAATACCCCATTTTGACCGCCTATTTTAAGTAACTGCTCATAGGTATATTTGCATATTATATATCAGGATTGCCCAGCTAGATTTTTCTATGGGCCAGATTGAACCACTTAAAAATTTCGGGGCCGGATCTATGTAAACTGGAATTGACTTAATAAAACGCGACTTCAACGTAGCATGAAATTTATGCCAGCACAAGGCATTTTGCCGGAATCTATTTGCTGTCTAGCCCTATTTAACATTCATGTATGTTCAATGAGATTACAATGAGAGTGTCCTTCTGAAATACAAACTTACCTGTGTACCCTGGTTACAAATTTTGCACCTTTACAAGAAATACAAACTTACCTGTATGACCTGGTTACAAATTTTGCACCTTTACAAGAAATACAAACTTACCTGTGTGACCTGGTTACAAATTTTGCACCTTTACAAAAAATACAAACTTACCTGTGTACCCTGGTTACAAATTTTGCACCTTTACAAGAAATAAAAACTTGCCTGTGTGCCCCGGTTACAAATTTCGCACCTCGCTTTAACAACTTGTTTGTTAGAATTATATATATCTATTTAACGCATTTGAAACAATACACCTGATCATTACATAAATGGGATAAATATCAATAGAAGACAATGGTGGCATAAGAATGCTCATAATAAGAAAAATATGCCTTTTTCATTTATTCTTTAAAAAGTTCATTTTGGAGAAATCTGATTTACAAGGGGAGACAGGCCTTGTCAAAACAGTAATCAAAATAGTTTTCAGCATCGACCTTTCATTTTTCCATGGTTGCCATAGGAAGATTAATGCCATCATGGAAAATTTTCCTGATTATATAACTCGCCAGCAACAATTCACTGTGATCACATGATTGCTCAAGATGGTGGCAGTAAGTTTCTTATCGGTAACAGTGAATACCTATCCTATGTCAGAGGTGAGCATTGATGGATTTTAACCTAGTGATTGCGCACATAAGTGATTATCACAATACAATGTCAACTATGCTTCATAATACACTCAAAAAATTATTTGGATTGATCAAAGACTGTGGACCAAATTAGACGCGCTACACCAGGCCTGTAATATATGAATAGAAAGGGGCGTGTCCTATCTTCAAAATAAAAGGAAAACGATGAATAGAAAAGTTACTACGGATTTTCCATGATGACCTAAAAATACTCTGTACCAGTTTTTACCTGGCTTACTATTGGCCATAAACATCAGAAAGTTACTTAAACCTCTAAACATGGTCAAACGAACTTCAACTCTTCATCCATCTGGCTCACTTTAGAAAAAATGCATGTGACACCATAATGACCTTATCAGTAGTCAACAAACATCATAGAACGTTTGAAGGTGAGCGTACCAAATCTTTCAGTGCTGATTTGTGTAGTTACAGTTATGTAGCATTGCATCATTCAATAAATGGGTTCGATAGACAATCGATTAAATTTCTCATATCAGCCGATCAAAGACTAAAGACCAACATCCAACTGAGTATGAAATAAATTGCTATGTGGAATATTGTATTGTATAATTTAGCGTTCTAAGTGATTATACTGACGTGTAATTTAGGCTCTGGAATATTAATATTTATATTTGTATATTAATATTTATTGATTAAATGTGAAATTGAGTGTATTATGCAAGCCTACGAACCAAATAGGTTCAGGCAAAACTATTCAATAAAGCAATTATGTATTATCACGTAATAAAATAAAGAACAATCAAAAATATGTTGTGATGTTGTCCACGAAAACTAAAATACCTCAATGTACAATATTTTTAAAATAAACTCCGAATAAAATGGTCTTAGTTCGTGTTCTGATTTTAATGTCTTAAAAATACGTGATGAAAATTAGTTACGAGTGCATGGTCTCGTGAGCGGCAATGTAGAAACCGTGGGTGTTGAGGCCGCCCTCTACGATTGATGTAGATTGTTTGTCTGAACACATCTTCCCTACATCGGTCAATCCTTTCGCAACGAACTTTCCTTGGGGATTGACGAGATCATACCTGCGAGCATCGAGGCAGAGTATAGGTGAAGTGTATCCTGAATAATATCGCCATAAAACGTTCGAAAGTGCATGAAGAGACGCGTTTAAGCGTTTAATTAGTAAATTCGTGCGCGAGTGGTCGCGGTAACGAACTCTTTGATACTCTTTTGCGGAATGGAACCGCTTTCCATTTATCTGTTCGTCTATGTCGTTCGTGAGAAATATTTAGCTGGAAATTATCCGGAATAAAAAACGATTTTGGCTCGTTTCTACGGATAACTTAAATTTTGTCAACCATATTTAATCTTTTCTTGGTTTGTTTTATTTGCCATGCCTGTTCATTTCATTTATTTTTATTTCTTTATTTATTACGTCATTCAAAACAAAACGAATGAGTCAACCATCGATGAACAGTGACATCCTTTATATACAGAAGTGGACACAAACGAGAGATGTAATATTATAGGCGTTTAATATGCAATCCAATAAACGCACCCTAGGGTGGAATGCGGCCTACTTGTGTTTGCTTGGACTATGAAAGGAAACTGCGCTGTCTTTCACAACTAATGGGCGGGTGTGTCCTATGAAAACCTGATTAAAACTCAATCAGTCAAGGTCTATTTCGAGTTACTTCGCGCTAAACCCCCTTTGCAACCTGGGTATAACATTTGACACTTATATGAACCTACATAGACGGATATCCAAAACTTTCCAATCTGTATACAGGTTTATACACATCGTGCTTTCCACGCTGCTGCATCCCCCTCTTCAATGCACTCCCAACCTACATTAAACAATCTACAACTGTCAGACAATTTGAAAGCATTCTCAAAACACTTATTTAGCGTTGCTTTCACTTAATAGTTGAACAGTACTCTATTAATTCGCCGAGAAGCAATACTTTCAAAGAGAGATTGCCTGTTTTTGTTTTTTTACACTCATTCTTCATTTGAATGGCGACTTTAACTACATATGGCATATGATGCCCTTTTTCGATATTTGTTCTACTTTCCACTGTATAATCTATTTCACTTTTTATCTATTTCATGCTCACTGTAAATGTACATAATAGTATCTAATATTGATCTGTATTACTTATATACTGTTAGGTGTAAATATTACATAATTTAAGTGATAATATTATAGTCTTAGACCATTAGGCCATTGTTTCATGCAAAGTGTGTATGAAAGCTCTGTGAATAAGTGCACTTTAATCAAATAAATTTCATTTAATTTTTATTTAATTTCATTTTATACATATATCCTGTATAATATGATTAAATTTGGTTAGGGTCAACAGACGAACCCTGTGAGGAGCATAGCGTGATTATGTGTTCCCCAATTGCGATACTTGACCCATTCGCTGAATGTCTGCAGCGTTAGAATAGCGCATTTGCCCTCCATTCCGGGTCTCGGAGAGCGAACGCGAGGTATATTCATCATTTTTGGAATGTCACGCTGCCGTAAGAAACGTCTTAATTCTAGCCGATATTCTATTTCTCCAAGAATAAATGACACAATCGAATTTTCAGTCCGTTTTGGGCGGAAAAGTCCGAATCATTTTCATGAATAGTTGAATTCCGCATTCTAAAAATGAATTCAATCATAACAAGAGTGTAAATGATCTAGTATCAATGGCAGCGATAAAAGTAATTATAGGAGTCTGGTAGTGCCTTGAAGACCCAAAAATTCCCGTTATATCATTGTTTGATGCAACTGATGGATACCTTACCTAAGGTGGGAGCTCACTCTCTGTCGCACAAAACACTGTCTGCGTGTTTTCTTACAGAGTTGCCCGGACACCTCTTTTCAGTTTCGCGATTTTTTTCACAGTTACAATATTTTGCGAAAAATTGCAGCGAGAGTCGGACATAATACGTCCATCTCACCCACAGTTCTGACCCGCTGACCAGTATGAACACGGATAAATAGTTGCGCCAGATTGCATTATATT
>WURV02218830.1:0-10563 GCA_011762755.2 Epimenia babai
CGGCCGAAGCGGAGGTATGCCCGCGATGAGTGCTCTCGGCGCCCATCTGCGCAAAGAGTATCGCGATCACCGGTCGGGGGTGTGCGGGCTGTTCGCTGTCATCTTCGTCGCCGGGCCGCTCTACTGCCTCGTCGTAGACGCCTACCAGGTTCAACAGAGCTTCCTCAGTCACCTGACGATCGGGGCGGCCCTGATGGCGATCATCTTGCTCGCGCCGGACCTGTCCGAACAGCGTCAGAACACACTCCGGTTCGCCGCTCGACTTCCCCACGGACTACAGGTTGCGTTTCTCGGGAAGATGCTGTTTCTCTTCTCGGCGGTGATCGGGCTGACGTGCTTTGCGTTCGCACTGGCCCTCGCGCTGCAAACTCTGCTCGATGTGGCCTGGCCGCTGTGGTCCTACCGTTTCGCCCCGGGGCTCTTCGAGTTCACGTTGCATCTTTCCGGCTTGGCTTTGTGGTTGGTCGCCGCATCGTTCTGGTTGCAACGCAGCACCGTGGCGGTGCCCTTGGTCGGGCTGCTTCTGATCGCCATCTTCGCTCCGGCCCACATGATCCTCGACGATCTGCCGCGAACGGCGCCACCCCGTTCGGACATCTTCTGGTGGGCGTCCGTCCTCCATCCGCTGATCGCAGGGATCGCGGCCTGGTGGTCGTGTGTCGGCGGACGCCACAAGGGCCGCGGACCCGGGTCCTCGGCATGGCGCGGCGGGTCGATCGCGATCGCATGCGGCGCTGTGTTGACAGGCACAGCCGAGTGGGCGCACAGCTCTTGGTTCTGGTTCGAACCGACGCCCGAGAACATCACGATCGACAAGGCGCGCGTGAGTCGGAATGGCCAGTTCGCGTATCTGCAAGTAGGTGCACAACCAGTCCGTCGGAAGCAGTCGAGCCGCGCCCTCATCCTGGATCTGAAGGAACAGACAATCCAAGAGCTCGGTGGGGCCCGTCGGTATGCCACGCTCGTTCCCCTCGAGCACCGCGAATACGCCCACTGGCCAAGTGCGCCCGACAACGGACTGATCGCTTGCATGTCGGCCGGAACCGACAAGCGTAAGCTCGACGAACTCAGGGTCGAACTCATCGAGACGGATACCGGGCGTGTGCTCGGCCCTGTACCGGTGCTGGTCGCCCAACATAGCTACGGCGACTTCGGCGAAAGGTGTAGCGCCGCGCTACGCCAAACCGCGGCCCTGATCTTGCCTGACGGCCGACGTTGTTGGTCGTTTCGCGGCGCGATCCTGACAGATGACGGAGACCGGGTCCGCACATTGCTGAAACCGTCGAAGGGCGAGAGGTTCGGCGCGTTCGGTTGGCAGTTCGGATTCGCGGTCCTGGATCTGAATCGGACGCAACCGAACGGGGTAGGCAGGGTTTTCGACCTGATCCGCGAGCGAGCCTTCGACGTCACGGATCGGCGTTGGCGCCGCGCCCTCGTCCTGCCCGAGCATTGGATCGTCGCCCAACAGCGTCGCAACGCCCCCACCCGTTGGCTGTGCTTCGATCCAGAGAGAGACCAGACGAGCTCCGCGCCAGGCATGGTCGACGGGGACCGGGTCTGCCATGTCTTTCGAAATGGAACGCTGCTCGTTCAAGCGGAGACTGGCCTGCACCGGATCGACACGGGCACCGGAGACCGCACTCAGCTGGCGATCGAGATCCCCCTGCCACCAGCGACGATCCCCGCGCCCTCGTCCGGGCTACAGAGCACGAGCCCCGAGCTCGCCGAACCAGCGGCCGGGCCTCCGAGCACCGAGCGCAGCCCCGAGCCGAAGGCGGCGAGCGACCCACGCACCACCGAGCCGGGGCCAGCGAGCGACCCGCGCTCCATCGAACCAGGGCGCGCGAGCGACGGATGTACGACCGCATCGGCGGTGAACGACCCGCGTCCTGCAACGTCGGGAGCGGTCAACCACGAGTGTCCGGCCGAGCCGGGTCCCGCCAGCGACCCACGGATCGCGCAGCCGAGGGCCGCGCGCGATCTCGACCCGACCGAGCGCGAGTTTGGCCCGCTCATCCCGGCGCCGAGCGAGGCCCGGGCCAAAGCGCCAGACTGGGCGGCGCAGCTGCGGATCGCGGGCTTCGGGGTCGTCAACCTCCTGCCGCAACCCGGCGGCGGCACCGAGCTCGGCCTCGCGGCCGACGGCCCTCACGTGCGCGTCGACGTGTCCGGCGGGGTGTGGTTCGCCGCGGGCTTTCGCGGGGTCGAGACCCCGACCGTCGGCGGCGAGCTGTGGGCCTGGTCCGTGGCCGCCTCCCCCTGCGGCGTCCCGAGCTGGCGCCGCCTCGAGTTTCCCGTGTGCGTGGACCTGGGCGCGGGCGAGATCCGCGGGCGAGGTGTCGGCCTGTCCGAGCCGCTCACGAGCGCGCAGCCCTGGCTGCGCCTCGGCGCGTCGGCGGGCCTCGAGTGGTGGGTCCTCTCGCGCCTCGCGCTCGCCCTCGACCTCGGCTTCGGGGGATCGCTGCTCCGACCCAGCTTCGCCGTCGTCGGGACCGACGCGACCTACGAGGTGCCCGCGATCTTCGGGCGCACGCGGCTGGGTCTCACGACCCGCTTTGGCGACCCGATCGGGACCACTCGTCGAAAAAGTCGGGGCGGCTCGTGATCAGATCCAGGACTCGCGGACAGCGTGGATTGACATGACGGTCCAGCTCCACGAGGTCGAAGGACCGCAGCGCGCGCGATTGCCGAGGCGCTTCACCGAGCTCTACCGCGAACACCACGCCTTCGTGTGGCGCTGCGCTCGACGCCTCGGGGCTGGCGACGCGGACGTCGACGACGTCGTCCAGGAGACGTTCTTGGTCGCGCTGCGCCAGCTCGACCAGACCCGCGAGGGTCCCGCGCACCCGCCGACCTGGCTGTTCGCGCTGTTGCGCAACGTCATGCGCAACCGCAACCGGGGCAGTCGACGTCGCGATCGCAAGCACCGGGCCGCGTCGATCGAGCGCGAGCACCAGGCCCGAGACGTGAGCCCCGAGAGCGCCGCCATGGCCGGCCTGGCGCGGGGCTTGTTGTTCGAGTTCCTCGACTCGCTCGACGAGGAGCGCCGGGCCGTCTACGTCCTCGCGGAGCTCGAGGGGGCGACCTCGCGGGAGATCGGCGAGGCCCTGGGGATCAGCCCGAACACCGCGCGCTCCCGGCTGAGGGCCGCGCGCGCCGCCTTCGACCTCTACTTTGGCGACGGAGCGACCGAGCCCATGCTCAGCGTCGAGCGCGAGCTTCAGCCCTCGCGCGTCGCTCGTCGTCACGGCCTGCAGGCCATCGCGGCGAGCTACGCCAGCGGTCAGTCGTTCGTCCTCGGCGGCGGCGCGCTCGCGACCCTGGGTTGGTCGAGCTGGCTGATCAAGCTCGGCGTGCCGGCCCTCCTGGCCGTCGTGGGGCTCGGCGCCGTCGTCTTCGTCGAGCGGGGCGCCGGGCGTGAGCGCGGGGACCAAGGCGAGCTCGCCAGCGCGCTCGACCAATCCGCGCGGTCGCCCATCCGAGAACCTCACCGACGAGACCGGCCCCTGCCCTCCCCGGAGGCCGCGCCGACGGAGTCGTCGAGCTCACCGCAGCTGAAGCTGGACGAGCCGATCGTGGTCAGCGGCGATTCGACGCCCTCGCGCGAGCGGCCGACGGTCGAGCGAGCCTCGAACGAAGCTGCGGCCGAGACCGCAGCCGAGCCCGCGGTCGCGGCCGACCTCGCGACCCTCGAGGCCCTCGCCGAAGCCCGGCGCGCGCTCGTCGAGGGTCGACCCGAGCTGAGCCTGCGTCGACTCGACGAGGTCACGGCGTGGACCGACCCGCAGTTTGCCCGCCGCGCTCTGGCCACCCGTGTCGGTGCGCTGTGCGTCCTCGAGCGCGGCCCCGAGGCCCGGGCCGCCGTCGAGCGCTGGCGCCGCGAGTTTTCCGAGCATCCGCTCCCTGCGCAGCTCGAGCGCGCGTGTTGGTGATCAGTTCACGAACTTCCGGACCGCTCGAAGCATGACACGCAGCACGATGATGCTTGGACTGGTGATGCCCCTGCTCTGGACGACCGCGGCCTGTGTGAGCGGACCCGGCGTGCTCGGGGAGCTCGACTCGGACGGGTCCGAATCGGACGAGACCGCCGGCGACGGAGACGGTGACGGTGACGGTGACGGCGACGGTGACGGCGACGGCGACGGCGACGGCGACGGCGACGGTGACGGTGACGGCGACGACGAGCTGCCCTGCCTCGAGATGACCGACGACCCCAACGGCGGGACGACCCTCGTCCACATGTGCGAGATGCCGACCCCGTGCCCCGTCCTCGTCCTGCGTGGCTTCGACCCGGACACGGCCGTGATCCCCAGCGAGTCCGACCCCGCCTGCGTCGCGGCGGCGCTGCGCGATCGCGACGAGGTCCAGGTGTCCTTCGACAACGTCGAGACCATCGAGAGCCACTACGCCGAGGTCTTCATCATCGGCGACGACACGGCCCTGGCCCACGGCGGGATCCTCGTCGACTTCAACTTGGGACCCTTCTGGCGCAGCCGCGGGGAGATCCTCAAGCGGCCCGACTACTTCGACGGCTGCCTGACCCTCGAGCGCGACTACGACATCTACATGTGCCTGCGCGAGTTCAGCGAGGGCTGCGGAGATACCGCGCTCGATTGCGAGTAGGCCCCGAGCCCGCGCGACCACGTACGACCACGTGCGGACCACGGCCGCGCTCGAGGCCGCCGATCAGAGCTCGCGGACCCAGATGTGCCAGGCGCCGTTGTTGAGGCCAGAGGTCCCGCACTTGCGCGCGCTGTCGTCCTCCCCCCAGTCGGTCCCGTCGCTCTGGTCGCTGTCCATGCCGCGATCGTCGAAGTCGACGGTGAAGTCCGTCGGTGACGCGCACGAATCCTCGCCCTCGAGGTAGCCCACGGCCCACTGATCATTGGCCATCAGGAACTGGTTGTTCACGTTGTCACGTCGGGCCGGCGTCGGCTGGTCGTCGTTGGCGCCGTTGCTCTCGCTAAAGCAGCTCTGATCCTCGGTGCCCGTGGTGATCTCGTCGTACCAGAGGATGTCATAAAACGAGAGGTCGACGTCGAAGCTGTTGCCGTCGGGGTCGGTCATGCAGGTGAAGCGGATGTCGGTGTTGCCGTTGGCGATCAGCGGGCGCATGCCGTCCCAGACGCCCTGGTTCGGGCCAGCCGGGTTGATGGTCTGGAGGTCGTCGTAGTAGGCGCTGGCCATGTCCTCGAGGGTCTCCTGGCGCGAAGCCGCGACCAGGGTCCAGCCCCCGTCGTCGGTATCCATGTCGCAGTAGACCAGCTGGGGCGGGTTGGGTCCGCCCTCGTCGGGGTCGATCATCTGGACCCCGCTCGGGGTGTTCGGCGAGGACATCAGCAGGGCCTTGCACGAGGGAGGCGCGCCGTTGTAGATGCAGGCGTTGCTGCAATAGTCGTCGTCGACGTTGTTGGCGTCGTCGCACTCCTCCATGCCGGTCCACACGAAGCCGTCGCCGCAGGTCGCAACCTGACAGCTCGGGCAGGCGTCCGTGTCGTCCTCGTTGGCGTCGTCGCAGGTCTCCATGCCCTCCCAGACGAGCCCGTCGCCGCACTCGGCCGGGACGCACAGCGGCGAGATGCAGGCGTCGTTGGTCTCGGTGTTGCCGTCGTCGCAGAGCTCGACGCCGGCCTGGATGTAGCCGTCGCCGCAAAAGGCGAGCTGGCAGGCGGGGCAGTCGTCGCTCGTGTCGAGGTTCCCGTCGTCGCACTGCTCGCCGGTCTGAATGATCCCATCGCCGCAGTTGGCCGGGACACACTCCGAGGTGCAGCCATCGGTCTCGTCGTCGTTGCCGTCATCGCACTCCTCGACGTCCTCGTGGACGTAGCCGTCACCGCAGACCGCGACGGTGCACTCGGTCGTGCACGCGTCGGTGTCGAGGCCGTTGCCGTCATCGCACTCCTCGAAGCCCTCGTAGATCAGGCCGTCGCCGCAAGTCGCGATGGTGCAGGTCGTGGTGCACGGGCCAGTGTCGCTGTTCTCCGGCCCCAAGTCGCACTCCTCATCACCGTCGACCACGCCGTCACCGCAGTTCACCGGAGGCTCGTCCGTATCGGATGGATCGCCGTCGCCGTCACCATCATCGTCGCCGTCACCATCGCCCTCGGTCGCCCCAAAGGTCGTCGGTGAGAAGGTCGTCAACGTCGTCCTCGATGATGTGTCGTCGCTGCAGGCGAAGATGGGGAGCAGGAGGGCGAATCGAGGAACCAAGCGTCGCATTAGGGTTCGAGCAGACCAGGTCAGCGACGAAATGACAACGTCGGAGATCGCGCTCGATGAGCGTCGAACCCGCGAGCTCTTGGCTCCATCCCCCTGCGCTCGCAGTTCGGCGAGCTCGACTCAGCCGAAGGCCTCGACCACGCAATCTTCGAGCGCCGCGTCGTCGTCGTCGCGCAGCGCGAGGGCAGCGTAGACGCGCTCTCGCAACGTCTGGTGCTCGCGATAGATCGCCAGAGCCGTCACGGCCTCGCGCGCCGCGACGGCCGGCGCCTCGCGGACGCGCTCGAGCAAGTAGGCCCAGGCGGCCTCGTCACGCAGCATCGAGATGGCGAGGGTCGCGACCTCGCGGCTTCGGCCGACGCGCGACTCGACGAGGGGCTTCAGGAGCTCCAATGCGCCATCTGGGCGCGCCTGCCCGAGGCCCAGGGCCGCGGCCTCGGCGACGCTCGCATCGCGCGCATCGAGGTACTCGGCGACGAAGTCGAGGCGGTCCACGTCGAGCTCGAGCAAGGCCGTGAAGCAGGCACACAGGACCTCGGGCTCGGGGTCACCTGCACGGATCTTCAAGATCAGCAAGGGCACACCCGCGAACACGTCGTTGTTGATCGCCACGGCCTCGGCCGCCGCCCGCCGGACCTCGCGCTCGGGATCGGCGAGGGCCCAGGCGAGCGAGGCCATCGCCTCGGGGTGGCGACGATGGACGAGCGCCATGGCGCTGCGCGCTCGCAGCTCGGCGGCCGTGTCCTGGCTCCCGCCCCAGACGGGCTCGGGCTGGACATACCGGACACCGGTCAAAAACAGCGCATCGGCGGGCGCGGACAGCTGGTCGAGCGTCTTGACCGCGGCGATCTTGGTGCGACAGCCGGGGTCGCTGCGCGCGCCGTCGACCGCCGCCGCTTCAAAGGCCGCCGTGATCGCCGCCTCGAAGTCGGGCAGCTCGTGGGCGCGGACGTGGTCGATCGCGGCCGACACGATCAGGTTGGAGCGCCGGCGCAGGGCCTTGGTCAGGGCCTTGCGCGCCGCCGGGGAGTGCGGCTCTCGCATCGCCTCGCGCAGGCCGTCGAGGGCCTCCTGGGTGCGGTCACGCTTGGCCATGGGGCTCACATCGCCGGGTAGTCGACGGGGTAGGTCGACGCGAGGATATCGAACTCGAAGAACTGGGTGTAGTCGGGGTCGTAGCCGTCGACGTAGGACCCGCTGGGTACGGCCGCCCAGCTCGCCTCGGCGAACGCCTCCTCGCGGAGCATCCCGAGGTGGACCGCGATCAGCTGCGGGTCGCCGAGCTCGGCCCAGGCGATCTGCATCTCGACGAAGGAGCCCGAAGCCACGACGTCGTCGCTGTCCGCGATCGGGCCAAAGCCGGCGTCTTGCCAGCTCATCTGCATCGCGTCCCAGACCCGGCCGCTGCCAAAGTCGGCGCTCGCCTTCCAACGCATGTGCCAGCGGGCCAGGAAGGGCAGGGCTGGCTCTTGCGTGTTGTAGAGCTGGCCCACGTTGGTCCCGGGGTTGCCGCCGAGGTAGGCCACGAACCAGATCATGGGATCGGCGCTCGCGAGGTCCGGGCTGTCCATGCCCAGGTACAGGTGCGTCGCGTCCCAGGCCACGTAGCCCGTCTGGCCCATGGTCGAGCTGGAGAAGGTCTCCTCGGGATCGAAGTCGTTGATCCCGTCCATGATGACCGTGTGGAAGTAGCGGACCGTGAAGCCCGCGGCGGTCGTGAAGTCGGCGAGCATGGTGGCGCCGCCAGCGTCAGCGACGCTGGCGAGCACGCGGATCTCGTACTGCGTCGCGCTAACCAGCGGGTTGTCCGGGACCATGGAGAAGGTCAGATCGTCGCCGGTCTGGGGGGCCTGTTCCATGCGCACGCAGGTTGCGAAGCCGTCGGCGGAGACCTGGATCGAGCCCGAGCAATCACTGTTGGCCGTGTTGGTCGTCACGGTCGCTGGGTCCATCTGCTCGCTGAAGGTGATCTCGACGACCGTGTCGGGGGGGACGCCAGTCTCGAGATCGGCGGGGGTGGTCGAGAGCACCGAGGGCCGCTCATTGGGATCGCCGTCGCCGTCTCCGTCTCCATCGCCGTCGCCATCGCCATCACCGTCGCCATCGCCATCACCGTCGCCATCGCCGTCTCCGTCCCCGTCCCCGTCGCCGTCCCCGTCGCCATCACCGTCTCCGTCCCCATCGCCATCACCGTCTCCGTCCCCGGTCTCCGTGCCGTCCCCCGAGCCTTCGAATGTCGCGACCGAGCCCGTCGTGTCCGCGCTCGTTTCGCCGTCCCCGACGACAGCGTCATCCGTGCAGCCCGAGGCCGCGAGCGCGAAGATCGAGGTGGTGGTCGCAACGCAGATCGAGCGAGTCATTGCCCGAGATCCTACTGCAACCCGCGGGCAACGCATCGCGGCTCCTCGCACCGTCGTTTTCGTCGACGGTGGAGTGACTTCTTCCACCGAAGCCGACTCGCTCGGGCCGACTCAACCAACGGCGAATTCGGCCATCGAGGGGTCGACCGCGCGATCCAGGACGGGCCCGCACAGGTAGAGCTGGCCATCGACGACCACGCCGAGCTCACCGGTACGCACGCGCTCCCCCGGGGCCCCGAGGCTCGCGCCGCCCAGCTCGATCTCCCCGACGTGGCCGGGCTCGTGAGCTCGGCGCGTGCGGGGATCGACGATCGCCAGCTCCACGCCTGCGAGCGGTCGACCAAGGCCGACGAGCTCGACGAGCTCGGTCTCGAGGGGGCGCAGTTCACCCTCGTCGAGGGCCTCGCTGTCGACCTGCAAGCTAGCGAGCGCGCCGCCCGTGGGCGCGCACGCTATCGCCGCACAGATGCTGGGCACATAGACCGGACGCACGACCGTGGGCCGCAAGCCACGGGGGCCGAAGCGAGCGGTGAACGCTCGATGGCGGCGCGCCCAGGTCTGGCAGGTCGGAGCCTCGGGCGCGGACAGCAGCAGACGCAGCGAGTCGAGGGCGAGCTCGCGGAGCCCCTCGTCAGCGCGAACGCAGCGCTCGAGGGCGAAGCCCGGCGCAGCGGACACGGCCGCCCGCTGCTGGGTCACGACCCGCAGCCACAGCAGGGGGTCGCGCAAGACCGCACCGGTCGGCAAGGTCGCCACCGTCGCGCCGTGCTCGAGGGCATGGAGCGCCGCGACCAGGCCCAGCGTGCGACCGAGCTCGCGACCCAGCGGCAGCCACGACACGAACACCTCGCCGAGCGACAGCGGCAGGCAGGCCGCGAGCTGCTCGAGCTGGGCCTCGAGCTGGGCGTGACTCAGGCCCACGCAGCTCGAGTTGCGGCCGTAGCTGTCGTCGAAGAGCAGCGCGAGCTCGCCGGGCTCCACGCTCACCGCCGGGCTCTCCGAGGCCGCCGCCGCATCATCCAAGGTCACGATCTCGAGCCCCTCACAACCCGAGGCGAACGCACGCAGCAAGGGCGCCGAGCGATCGCGCACCGCGGGCGCGACGAGCAGCGAAGGCTGAACGCTCCGGGCCAGTCGGGAATTGGAGCCCGTCAGGTGCGTCGGGACGGCCGTGACCCCGACGCGGAGGCACGCGAGCACGGCGATGAGCAGAGCCGGCTCGTCGCTCGCGGAGATCAGCGCCCGCTGACCGGGGCCGGCGATCCTCGCGAGCTTGACCGCAGCGGCCCGCACGCGCTCATCGAGCTCGCCGTAGGACCAGCGCCGGAGCTCGCGGCCTTCGTCGTCGAGCTGTACGAGGGCCGCGACCTCCGTGGGCTCGAGCATGTGGCCAGCAAAGCGGGGGTAGGTAAAGCTGTCACTCGCCTGCATCAGTGCGCCTCGTACGAAGGGCTGCGAGTGAACTCGCTGCCCCCCTTTGTTCATGGGGCGAACTGCGATCGGCGACAAGGGTGAATTTGCTGGCAGCGATACAAAGTGTCCGGGCGGGATCACAAACCCCTCGCGCAAGCCTCGATCCCCCACCCCACGGTCAGGTACGAGCCAGGCTATCGGCGATGCGCTCAGCGATTCCGTTCACTACGTTCTCGACCCAGCAATCAAAAACGCCCAGCCGTGCACTCCGTTGACGCCGCCTCCCGACTCCAATTTCGTCTCCCCCCCCGTTAGCTCCTCCTCGCTCCCAAATGTCCCCCCCCCCTCTATTCTCCCCCTCCGTTCTCCCCCTCCGTTCTCCCTCTCCGTTCTCCCCCTCCCCCCTTACTCGGATGACAAACTTGCTTCACTCGAGTGTTCGTTCGTCCAGTTGTTCGAACACGACAAACCGTTGCAACACGAGAGCGCGGCAAAAGGGCGCTGAGGGTCCTCGGGGTCGAAATTCCGCGGCTGATCCGCCCCAGACCGAAGCGAGGCTGACCTATCAGAT
>WURV02218841.1:0-10561 GCA_011762755.2 Epimenia babai
GGGTTTTAACAACGATTTCCTGTTATTTTAACTATACGTGGCATATGAATTAGCTAGTATTCGTATAATTGGTTCAAACATAGCTGCCTATGCTATTGTTATTTTTTTTCTGGTGTAATATTCTAGAGAGTAGGAAAAATGAAATCAGCTGAAAAAAATCTAGCTCAACGGCGGGGCCATCTGGAGAAGTAGACGCCGTCTGCTCGCCCATATTAAAGTAAATATTTCATTAATAACAACGTGTGATAGTCCATATAAGTAACATACAGCTAAAGTAAATGGTGAAGTACAACATATTATAGACCGCAAGTATCAGCTAACAAAGGCTCTCAGATGTAGTATACATTGACTGTTTATGGCAGCTATTCAGCGCATCTACAACACCCTCGCTAGGCTACTCGCACATCACACCTGGAAAATGATGGTAAGCGTCTACCCGTTTCAGAGACGGGATTACACCATCAGTCGGGGATAAATGACGGCTGAGTATCATCGCCGAAAAGCAAACCGTTGTGCAGTTTCGAACCCGCGGAGTCCAACGCTTCGTCCACTCGACGACCTGCCTCCCGTATTTATTTTAGCGAAGATAAGGATAATAAAAACCTCTCGTGGAATTCGGTTCTCTATTAAATATATTACTGTTCATTTGGGGGAATTATTTCATGTGTACAAAAGTGATTCACTTCGACCTAGTATTGGCACACTCTGATTTATACGTGGGACATTCATATGTGAACAAATAGTATCTACAGGTGGGGGTAGCCAAAAATATTTGCACATGCGCAGAGACTATCAGACAAGAAGTGATACTCAAGACATTTGAACCTTCGAAGATACTGTACCAGAAAACAAGTGACACGACAGACATTTGTACGTAGAAAGTCTGAACAGATGATACTGAAGGCATTGTCGGTACTGATTTTCTCCTAATGAAAGAGGTTATAGTTCGGACGATGTTTTATTTGCACTTTTCGCCCAAGATGGCCCTCAGCCATTCTCTCTCGGACGACCCGGAATTGTCATGAATGTATTTCAACGAATCAATGCTACGCAAACAGTGTTACAAGTACAACGTCGCATTTATCATTTATCGCAGAGAGCCGCGGGACGAACGTAGATAGTTTCCAGTCGCTATATAAACAGGATTCGTCTCCCCCAGCAATTCATCCTGCACGAGAGAATTGTATGTTTAGCGAACGAGGAAGAAGAGTAATTCTTTGATATAGCAGCTCCCCATCGATCGCCGCTATGTCTTTTTATTGCTCTTTCCTTCTTCAATAATAGTTGAAATAGGGATAGTGCTAATAGTTCCGTTTGATTCTAGTTCCAGCGATGTGCAAAAATTTATTCTTTGCGTAGAATGGCCGACTTACCTGGATTAGATGCTATTGTTATAAAAGGGAACGCTGATAAACAATGCTCTTTAAATAAAGATGCATTGAAGGCAATTGTTTTAGAAGGAAAACTCTCAAAAACAATTTTCTCGTAAGTTCTAAACAGCAGTACCATGCTGTTGTCTCGCAGTGAAGCAGATAAACGATTCTGTACGATTCTTGGTAAGAGAGCTTGTGGAACATCGCCCGCAGTTCCCCGTTCACATCAATCAGGTTTAAATGTTCAGCAATTGAAAGAAAACTTAGTAACGTTATTATATCAAATTCTCGCAACGAGAAGCGAAAATGAATCAGCAATGCGGTCGCAATAACGGTTGTGGTGGTCCCACAACCTGCACACGGAGAGCGAGAGTGACGACTACTACGACGACATAAAAACCGACAATGACATAAACACCGATTAGCATGACTCAGGATTGCCAGAAGATTTCATTCAAGTCCGTTAAAATTCCGCAAAGCTAATCACTAACAGGCGAACACACAGAAAGACGACGGACGGAGACAGACAACGACACAATGTCAGTCAGGCACAAAAGATTACTCTGTATAATATAGGACTAGCAACGCGTTTTATAATATACTTAGGTAAACTCACCGATGGTGGAGACAACCGTGCCGACAAAGTAAAATGATCCGGCGTAGTTCCAACGCGGCCGCTTATCGCCGACGTACCCGGCATTATCCGCTACAGAATGGAGACGCAGAAGGATCCTTAGCTCCGTGACGTTTACGGCCGGGTTCTTGCGAACAAAATCGTGAAACACCTCGTAGTATTGCGTGCGTTCCTGACCTTCGTTCGTCGCTTCGAGCAGCATAAATATGGAGGCGCCAATCAGCATGTAGAGCACCATAACGATAGCCAGTAACACGAACCGGGCATTGTCCTCGTGTATCCGGATTTTCCGGCAGCACCCGCGCTTCCGTGCCATTCCGATCCGGAGCGCCCCGGCTACGCGTACCGTCCCGTAGCGCGCCGTCGATCGTGCGACACTCGGTACGTCTGGTCGCACGGACGAACTGGCACTACCGCATATCACAATCGCCGTGTTTCCGCAAAGGTTCGAATCACCAGAATCAAGTTAAATACAGATAGTATACAATAGCTCGAATATTAATGGATTTACGCAGCAAACCAATCAATCTACAATCCACTGTCTCTTCCGGAAACTGTTATTAATAAAACTGTCCTAACTATAAAAATGAACAGCATGCGAACAAAAGGTAATAAATCGCTTAGGAAATTCAGGCATACAGTATCTTTCCCGATCCCTAGAGTAGTTCGTAATCTGAGGGTTTTCTCCCTTTTCTATAATAGTAACACAATCATGAAGCTCAACATCAACAATTTAAATGCGTTATAAGAATTATACTCTCGTAGACATAAAAGAGAAATGAAGAACCGTGTTTCACACTATCGTATACTTTCATCTTGTTTAGTCGACTTGTTCGACAGACTTCGGTTAAAATGGAGCTTTTCGTTTCAAGAACCAGTATTAATATACTGTTACTTTAAAAATGTACAAAAATTGTTCCCATGCACCCCTTTTCGATATTTAATGAGATCGCGAAAAAAGACTAGTCTTGGGTTGTACAAGACGCAAAACATATCGAATTTCCGCTAATAAGCGAGTGACGTCACATTTTGAATGAAACTAATCACGTGACGATGAAAAAATCGTCTGCTACTCGGACGCTGACTCCATAAGTTACGTGCGCCGCATGTAGGCTATTAACTGTCTCTTCTTGAATAACGGGATATTACAACTCAACCCCTGAAGCATCCGGAAAGGAGAAACAAATTTAGTCAGAAAACTTCTGAAAAATCTTTTTAAAATTCCAAAATTTATACTATAGAGATCTATCTTATCGACACATCGTCAAAAGTCATTACAAGGTGCTGCAGAAGTCGGTGTATGGTGTTAAGTCGCGCACAGTTTAATTTTATCATGCCCCGAAATTGAAGGAAAACACCTATACTCATAGGTCCATGGTAAAAATACCATCATAGAAGCTAAGACTGCTTTAATGCATTATGCATTAATTATTATATGCAAAATAAAATCAGATGTACGATATCGTTTCATAGCGAAAGAGTAAGCAAGACCTCAGAGGTGCATTCATAACAACATTTATATGCAAATAAAATCGACGTTCTTTTGCACACCGATGAATAAAAACCGAAGGTATACACGCCATGTAAATAACATTAAATTATAATTTAATTAGATGCATTTTACATAATACATATTCACCATAAGAATTGATCAGCAAGCTATATAGACACGTTGTTTTGGTCGATGTAAGACAGCGTGCCTCGGGTCTTTATACTACGCGCAACGCTAAAGATACCGGATTCGAACGATTCAACAAAAGGAATCTCAATGCTCCTCGTCGGTCTGTCTAAATCCCCGGCGCTGGCAGCCTTTTCCAACCAATTATGGAAAATTAATGAAATTCATAACCGTAGAACCTATGTGTGGATGCAGTAAACGCGGCCATGTAGACCGGATCGATGGGGCGGGCGGCTGCATTTGTCTTGAGCGAGCAAAAATACGACATATCAAATCTCAGCGGCATCACTAATTTGTGCATGACATAGCATCGCGGGTGGGTGGGGGAATAAAGCTTAGATTAGTATGAACACGTCTCGAAATAACTAATGATCTTTAACTAACGTGGGAATGTGACTAATATTTTCATTCATTTATCGAAAGAATGTACATGTGTGTGCAACATAGCCAAACGCTAAAAGGGGCACTTTAATCACTCTCGTGGGAGGATGCGTGACATTTTATCATGGGGACGGCAGGTCTATAAAATGAGCCAACGTCATCCGGATATTTGTACCTCCCCACTGCGCATGTACCAGTGTTGTTACGAATTGGTCTGACAGCTACTTACGGCTAAGTCGACCAAAAGAAGGCAATACTGTACGCGGCGTATCTTGCCCCGAACTTACGACGGACAAACACAATTGTTGTTATTGCTCGAGACTCGAACTTTTCGAAAACCGCCCCTGTACCTACTGAACTATCCCGCTCCCTCTACCACAGACGTGTCTAAGGTTGCCAGCGGTCGTAAATCACTTATTATTTCGTCATTCAAATTGCCACAGTTTCCGAACCGAACACGATGGCTCACGCGAGATAACAGGACTTAATCGGGAACTTGACTATTTAAACGAATTCAAGGTTACCAACCATGGCTAAACCTAATTTAGAAAAATCTGTGATTTCATCTACGAAACAAAAGGGTTTTTAGAAGTCGATTATCGAAAAGATCTCATATAAAGACTCCCGCAACTATTGACTAAATAGCAGGCATAAATATTCAATGCATGACGGTGATTTGTTTGTTTTTTTCCGCAAGCAGAATTTGGTGTATGCCTGGGAGTTCTTATCGTTTTATCCAGTAAGCCGAATTCGGTGCATGCACGTGATTTCTTCGTTAGGGGCCTTGAACCCGCATCAATCACCTTATACATCTTCATACGGGAAAGCGCCAAATTTAGTCTCGCTATAACAACGAACTGAGCGAGCTTGATACAAATTCGCTACGACAAATTCTCGTCTCTGGTAATTAAATTTGCCGCTGGATCCACATCTCCAGCATCCGAGAACAAACAGAGCCCATAACCGCATTAATTCGTTACCTACACACTCGCGAAAACGCCTGTCAAATGTAAAAATTATTCCTATAAGCCTACAATGAGTTCTGTCACGATATCGCTAACGCTGCTGCGCATATAAATGGTTCCCCCTTCCAGACGCGCCTTTAGTATCCGACACACGAAACTGCAGAAGAAACTGTAAGCAGTGAAGGACAGAGTTAACGCCAAACGGTCCATCGTACAGTATTGAAGTAATACGCCTAAATGGCCTCAAAAGTACTAGTCAAATGTTCCTAATATAGTTGCTTTGACTTAGAAAAACGGCTGATCGGTTTCTGAGTATCGTTCTTGAAGCATAGCCGTTCTGATTCGAAAGTCTCTGGAGAAATATGACAGAAACTAAAGAGTTTAGAGCAAAACAATTAAAACTAGTAATAGAAATTTAGAAAATCATGACAAGAAAACTATACAAAACAACCAGAATGCCTTATGAAACTTCATAAAATCTGTTATGCCGTGAGAAAAAATTAAATATTGGGTTTCGTATAACCTTCCTATAATTATAAAGTCGTGTGCATGGGGAATTGGCTGTATGTCATTAAGGGAAAACCAAGCTACAAAACCTATTCCTTCGGTACGCAAAGTGACATGGGAAACATGAATATCACAAAAGTAGGTGTTGATGAGGATAGCCAATGTGGTTCTTTGAGTAGTTGGAGAGAAATGCACAGAAAAAAAACCAATACCACTGTTGGGACATAATGTTTCGGTGCAGTGGTTTTTATAGGCCGATAATGTGATTAATATTTTTCGTGAGACATTTACTATCATTGATATAGTAGTACTAAAGCCTACGTCTTCAGGGAGATGAGCTAAACACTTTTGGTAGGTAGTGTCAAAAAATAAACGCACTTTAACTTTTCACGTAAGACATCCACGACCCTCTTCATAGTCACTAACAAACCGTACAGATGATATTAGACGAAGAAACCAATTTGGACATACAAATCTAAAAGTCTGCATAAAAAGAATGAAAGCCTACGCGTGAAAGATTGGGTGACATCTAACCGTCACGAGAATCCTTACGGATCCACGGGTCGATAATTCAAACCCCCTGTAAACCTTCTAAACGTCTAACCCGAGTCGATATTCGCCATGTAGACAGAAATTGATCTGTTTGACGAGTGACAATATCTAACCACTGTGGCGCTTCGTCGTTCCCGCTAAAATGCAGTGAGCTCGCCACACATGTTAGGCTTAATTAATACTATTGAGGAGAGGCAATAAAACATTCCGTCACAGCCGTACTATGTACCGTCTGTCACTGTGTATAGGTCGGAAAAGTCTATTAATTAAAGTTGATGTTTTTTCGTAAAACTTCGAGGTACATATACATTGTCGAAGTCAGTTATATTTCTCGAGGCCGCGAAAATTGAGAAAAATACTAGTTTACACACTCTAATACACGACACTCTCTAGCAAGAACCATTATGCCACAGCGTAGAGCCCCCCGCCCCCGTCCGACTCGCAATGACGTGAACGAATTTTTGCACATAGTTTCACTAACAGCGTGAAGGTCACTTCGTTATCGGTGACGAACCAAATCACGGTCTAACTCTGAAAATTTCAATTTGTGATGAAATTATATTATTATAACACCATTTTTATTATTTAACTTAATCGAGAACGAATTACGTGAACGTTGGTACAAGAACAAACATCTGACTCACTACGATTCACTTCACCATGCGAAGGGCGACTGGACAAACACCCAACGTCTGCCTCGATATACGATGTACTACATAGAGAAAACGAATGAACACAGAACAAACATTTGCCTGGACTTAATCCGCTTTTGCAAGCGGAGAACGACTGGACAAAAAACAAAGATCTGCCGTGATATGATCCGCTTCTCCAAACCGAGACAGACTGAACAAAGAACAAACGTCTACCTCGATATGATCTGATTTTCAAGCGGAGAACGATTTAACAAAAAACAAAGTTCTGCCTAGACATGATCCGTTTCTGAATGCAGAGAACGGCGGAACAAAGAACAAACGTCGACTTCGATATGATCGGGTTTTCAGGTGGAGAACGATTTAACAAAAAAAACAGAGTTCTGCCTAGATATGATCCGTTTCTGCATGCAGAGAACGACTGAACGAAGAACAAACGTCGACCTCGATGTGATCTGCTTCTCCAGGTGGAGAACTATTGAACAAAGAACAAACGTCGACCTCGATATGATCTGCTTCTCCAGGTGGAGAACTATTGAACAAAGAACAAACGTCGACCTCGATATGATCTGCTTCTCCGGGTGGAGAACTATTTAACTAAGAACAAACGTCTGCATCGGTATAATCCTCTAATACGAGGGGGAAACTACGTTATGCGTGAGGATCAATGACATTATTCGTGGTTTCCGGCAGTACTCGTTTGATTCAAAACCTGCATACGCAGTGGTAAAAACACGTTCATTTCTTCTGCTAGTAAAAATCTGCAGCGGCTATGTTAACAGACAAGTACTTATCTTACTAAAAAGCCGTACGTGCAGCGAGCATTCCAACGTCGTTCTAACTCAAATGTCTGGTGTTGTTGCTGCCGAATCAAGCTAGAGAGGTAGTAACATTTGTTAGAACCTACCTGCACATGCGCAGTGTTTACCTTTGTTAAAAAGAACATGCGCAGCACTCACGATGCTAGCCCCTACCTGTTCACACGTCCTAAAACGTTATCCATCTGTTGTGGAGATGCCTAAGGCTGTGTGCATAAGTGCAGTGTGTTTAATAGATACATACGCAAAGGAAGCCCAGCAATAAGTCCTCGTTAATCAGGCGTTAACGAAACACCGTAAAAATAATGCAATAACCTTAATAAACTGTATCTCATTCTATCAATAATAACAAACGGGACCGGAGTAAATGCAACGTAAAACACACATATAATATAATATTAATACGTAATTTAAAATCAGTCAATATCGCATTCTAATCAAAAACATATTGAAATTATTGTAAAACACGATTCATGTACGTACAGTAGTTAATGGAAAAATTTATTAACTATTTCAAGGTATCCACCGTGTAGAAATTGTCCTACGCAAACTTTACGCGACGGGCAGGGAACATCGACTGGCAGGTCGCCACATCCCTGCTGCTTATGGCCGAATGGTACTCGGCGACGCGCGTGTCGCCGCACGACTGTTGTCTGCGTCATCTATCGACTCGGTAACGCATAAATAACGGTCGTCGTGCGTCGTACACGTGATGAATTAAAGGGCTCAATGTCGCCTAGAAGGCCTACCGACAACTGACGTTTTAAGAATTGTAAAACAGCTGTTCATGACGCATGCGGTACACGAGAAACACGCTCTGTTGGACGTCATAACAACGAAAAATTATATGTTCTATTATTTATGGATTTATTAGCTATTAATTTTTAAAGTGCAGTTAGCAAACTGAGTTGTTGGAACAAAAGCATACGAGCCAGTGTGGGATGAAGTAGAAATGTATTCCGTCATTTGGTGACGCTGTATATCGGTGCTCATATATATAGATGTTGTTTGTCAGATCATAAAATCATTACTTGAATACTTAGTAGAAATATGGAATAAGGGTCGTTATTCAGTGTTTTTTTTGGCAAAATTGAAAGAATGAGAGAATTACTTTGTAATCAATTTCTTGATGGAATCATTGGCGTCTCGTTTTGACTGAGACTAACATACTTTTCAACAATGTTCACATACTATTCAAAGCCGACCTATTCTTTCCGTAAAAAATGCGTGATTATTCAAGAAATATCACGTTTTTGGGACTGGCAGTATATGAATCCTTAGTAACCTAGACAATGTGCACCATGTATAAGTCGACTATATTTTTCGTAACGCAAAAAAATAAACACCTCGACCTATACATAGTCAAATATAATTTTGGACTATACTGTATATAAGCGAGTGAAGACGACTTGGCTATCGGTGTTTCGAAATCCGGTCTCGGTCTCCCGAGATTTTGACTCGGATTTCATTAATGAATTAATAAACGGCGCAACTCAGTGATCATCGATTGTTTCTTGAGAGGGAGAGACCGGTGAGAGACGGGACGCCTGACATATCCGTAACAAACATTCCTAGCCACACTGAGAGCATAGTAACTCCATTACGTTTATGTGAACAAATACGTTTACTATTTCTAGGTAGCCCTATGACCCGTCAATAAAACATAAGCCACTTATGTCGCACATCCGTCGAAAAGATAGCGATCGATGGGCTATTAATAATTCAGTAATGGAGTATGCGTGTATTCATATATACGCCAAATACCTCACATGATAAAATAAAAAACCCTATGAAACCACTTTCGTTTATTGCGTATGTGGAGAAGGCATAAAACATAAACGACAGCAGCAAGAACGATAACTCTTCCCCGAATAGTATTTGTGTATTTGAATTCCATCGTGCCACTTTTGGCGCAACTGATAAACATTATTTTTCACAACCGAAATTTCACCTCTCTTTATTGGCTCGTTTGTTATCCTGTCATAACATTTTCGTAAAAACCGGTGCGTAAAGCTAGTCACATCCAGACAGACGGACAAACAGACAAACGCGACAGAAAAGTAAACCGTTTGACGTAGATAGAATGATTAGTCACGTCGGTATGTTCCGTAGAAAATTAATCGTAATAGTACATTCGAAATTTAAATGTGCTTTCAAAATGACGTATAAACCGTAGATACTATTAGTCCAGAATGATAAAAACGGATCTTACCATTTCAGTAGTGGGAAGAGTAGGCCTACAAACTTGATCTGATCGTACCGACATTGCATGTTTGTTCTTTTGCGCACCTATGTACCGCGGCTCATTTTCAATGTCACATTGTGAATTGATTAGTCGAAAAATGACGATTATATTGAGCTACTGGCTTTACTCCGTGGCTTTACTTCGCAGCAATGGTAGAACCAAATACGTATTGCCTTCCACACTGTGAGATTTGTTAAACGCAGCATTCTAAAAACTACTCGAAACGTAGTTTGACTCTGCCTTCACTGCGTGCAACAAGGCTTTGACTTGTCGAAGATATTGGCGAAATTACGTAATCATAATGGAAGCTGTCAATCAATTCGGAGCGAGCGAGCGGTGGTGACCTAGAAAGAAAATAACTAGCCTGTCAAAGCAAAAGCCTCAGTTAATGAAAGATTAGTGAGAATATCACTAGACTGTTACTGGCTGAAGTTTTCAACAAACCTACCACCCCAACAATTTGGGTGCTTTTTGAGCCGATGTTAGAACTTCTTGAAGGCACAATAACATAAGCTCGAATTTTCCGGGGCAACATGGGTATGGCACGTTTTGCTCATACACTTGGTACCAGGTACTTTACTGCCACGCAAAATGCGCTACAACGGTACAATTGAGTACTCAAGTCTGACGTCAGTTGTCATAACAACGTGTTCTCAACAATGAACCAATATGGCGTCAATACATACGAAAAGATTTAGCGTGTTTCTTAGCAGCGTTCAACGTTCTTTTAGTTTACATAAGATATCATTTTACATAGA
>WURV02218852.1:0-10560 GCA_011762755.2 Epimenia babai
AGGCTATTGTTTCATGTAAAGTGTGTTTGACAGCTCTGCTAATAAGAACACTTTAAACAAATAAATTTCATTTCATTCATTTTATTTCATTACTCACCTTGAATGGATGTGGTACTCTTACGATATCAACCCCTTCTAACGCCACGAGGCTGTTGTATTTTCCTTCAAATATCTCCCTCGCCTGTCAAAATGAATTTAGAAAAAACTATCTAAGAGTAAAAGAGATCACTCCTGATGCAGTCCAGATTGGTTTGTGGTTGATTATAAATTTACCATTCACTTTCACTATTTATCGAAGTTTCAGTTTCATTTTTTCACTACATACCAATACTTTTGTTGCACAATCCATCTAATAAGTAACATTGATAATATGCAGTATTAATGATATTGTTTATAATCTGTGTGAATTAAAAAAAATATTTGATTTCACTCATTCCAAATCTGTCATTCTTTGCCTTCCACACAGAATTCTTAGGGCTTAGCAGCATACACATTTACACATTACACAACAGTTTGTATGTGATCCGTACTCGTGAATACCACATTCAGCATCTCTCTTCAAGTCTTCTGTACACGTTACATTTCTTCTCTTTTGTACACGTTACATTTCTTCTCTTATGTACAAGTTACATTTCTTCTCCTCTGTACACGTTACATTTTCACACTTTGGTGAATATCTTTATTGAGTATCGACCCAAATTAATTTGCCATCGTAGAAAGTACAAACACAGGTAGATTTTCCTAATCTACCCATGTATGAGAAGGATAACACATTAGTATAATTATACACACATGTTTCAGGCATACTCTGCAAAAGTCAACATCGCTTTTACTATATAATCCTAACCGTCAGTTAAGAGCCTAAAGTTAAAGTGAAATTTAGTGATTTGATGTAATTTTTCCGCATTAATAATAGTAATAGTTATAAAGTACTTCTAAAATATGTCCCCAACTAACCGTTTCTCCCGTAATAGCCTTTGAAAATATCTTTCTTCCATCGCTAATAAGTGTTCGAGCGTCAAAGTCAGTGATACAACTACTGATGCTCTCTCCAGTGCTACAAACTAAGCTTTCTAAATTTAATTCTTTCTTGATAATCTTTAAAATTTCTTCCATTTCATATTTCCAATATTTTTAATATCACTCGCGTCTCATTTTTGGCGTATTGTATCGTAATATTTTCATCTGCATGCCAAGAATATCGGCGCAGTGAACTAGTGCGATCGGGATTAGGTTTAGTGTTAGAGTTAGTTATAACTTATCATCATAGGTATAAAAATATAAACACAGAAGTTTCAGTTTCATTTTTGAATAATAGGGTATAAGGGGATATAACCCGACCGACTCATCAATAATGTGTACCCCCTCCTTGTTGCGAACAAGGGAGTGGAGTTTCTAACTTGAACTTGTGATTTTTCACAGAATATCTCGAATCAATTGGTAATTCAAAATGAGCAGAGTGTACGACAATACTGCCCTTTCAACGGTTCCAGTTAAAAATGTAAACATATCCAAGAAATGGAAAGTACCCAGTGTAACGTAAGCAACAGATAACTATTATTAATACTAATAGTAATAGCATTCGTGATATTTTTCTCATCACGGTGTTTGATCTTTTGGAATTATTTACATGTATCGACAAAATGTATAGTTTGTTTATGTGCAAGTAAAACCCTCGCGGCCCTCGCGCTAGTCGTATCAGCCTTATTATGTGTCTTAAATTAGTAACTTAATATGATTTATATATCTAGATCGATTAACTCTGTAGTAGTTATCAGCGTAAATAAAATAGCGCTATTGATAATATTATATGAGGCTAGTAAAGCGAAATATGCATGTATTGTCAAAACTTGTGTTAATAATTTTGATGCCGTAAAATGGTCGCTTTTTAGCCAACGGGACTCGGCATTCGTCTGTACAAAATTTGTTGCAGAAAAGTACCTTACTCATTGCCTGCTCGACACATATTAACAATTAACAGATAATAAAACGTTCTATTTATTTTATTAGAAAATTTCAGATAAAATCATATTTTTAATGTATTTATTTTTTGTAACTACAAGTATAACCTAACAAGTATTGCAGAATAACTTTGTCATTATGAAATAAAATATACAGTGCTCTTTGTTGATTCATTTGCTGTATGTGTATACTTGCCTCTACAGAAATGCGGGAGCATTGCTGGAATGTACAATCATTGATTATAAAAGATTCTGTCTGACAGATAACTCCAACACCAGGGTAAAAGTTAAAACTCTAGTGCTATATTTTGTGCATTGCAGTTTTATTTATACATGCAATAACGACTTAAAATAGTGAATCCTCTAATATTTGAGTCAATCATTAATTAACTTAGAGGAAGTTTAATGAATGAATTTATGAAAATAAATGTCTGTATTAATTGTTTGTGATTTGATAAAATTCCCACGGGGCACATCATAAGTGAAATCATCTTTCAATAGAATCACATTTTCTTCATTTGCATTTCAGTTTCGCTATTATGTCTTCCATGCAAAAATCAAACGGAGTCACAAACGGAAATTTGATTCAACAGGCAAAGAAATAGAACCCAACTTTAGTCAGACGCATAAAGTCAGTACAGGATATCTCCCATCATCATATAGTAAGTAGTAGGAGTTGGTATCCATGGTAACCGGTATTCAAGTGGTCCTGGGTTTGTAACGACTGACCGGTTGACTTTTCTCTGATGGTTCTCATCAAGTATTGTTGGAGTAGTCCAAACTCAAAAATGGATAGATGCTTGATACCATCATCCTTCAAGGGTGATATGCGACTCAAAAATATTGTATATGTGCTGAATAGCTGCGATAAACATTGTTCGTAAACCACATCTGAGAGTCTTCCTTGGTGGATAGTTAGTCTATAAATGTTGTACTTGACTCATTAGCTTTGTATTATGGTCCTTTATATAGTTACATTTTCCTAATATGAATAATATATTGTTTCGTTACTTTATTTTGTACTGTTATTAACAATGTAACAGTGCTAATCTATACCAGGTGCTACTAGTTATTTGGATCCAATGCATTACCCGTGTAGAGCTCCTCTCACACAAATAAGCCTTTCTATCCATTCTACATTACAGGGACTGACCCAAAAGGGCACACAGATAGACTAAGTTACACTGAAGCGCGTACACTTCTGACTGACCCAGAATTAACTCACCTATCGGGCGAACCAAAGGCGGATTGCCTGTATTTATGGATAGATGAGGAAGCATTGAACAACATAGATGTGTCCAAGGACGATGATTTAAGGGTGAAAACTGTGGGAAATAGTCCATTTATTGGTAAGTGGTTTAGTTATGTACACCCGAACAACATAGATATGTCCAAGGACAAGAATGTAATCGTGAAAACCGTGGTCGATTCATTGGTTAGTGATTTAGCTATGTACACTCAAGCTTAGCCGTGTGTGACTGTGGTGATGGATGGGTGTGTGAAATAGTCTAGAGTAGGAAATAGAAATAAGCTGTGTATACCCAAACCCAGACGTAAAATATATTTGGTCTTTTTATGACCGAGTCAAACAGGCTAAAGGGCATAAAGAATGCATCGAAAAAGCAGTTAGTGAACCTGGTGGTAGAACCCAGAAGGGCCCATCTGGTTGATAGGCTACTGCATTCCCATGTGTAGATTTGACCTGTCATATGGTACAATGTAGTGATTTGTTACCAGAGAGCATAACTAAACTTGAGGGGCAATCGGTCAGTGTGTCCAACTACGCCGGTGGTGATAAGGTGGGAGCGACGTGGACTGATAAAATAATGGCACTGAAACGGGATGATTCACCATCTCAAGACAACGCGGGGGTCGGCAATGATGATGGCCATGATGATGATGAATGGGTATGGCTAGTTTAACAGACTATTTCACTTGGCCTGATATTTATTGTATATAGAAGCTTTATCCAAGATCAGAGAATTTCACTAAAATGGGATTTAGAACCATAAAAATTGACTAAATTACTTTAATGATTGCATAAACGTTATACGTGATATATCTTTGACTAAATGCAAAAGAAAACACTATAGAAAAATGAAAATATTGCCTCGGATCAAAGATCGTAACAGTACAAGTGTTCGTATACCTCTACTATATGGTCTCCTGTAGTACGTACATTGGTGTCTCCAACTATTGAAATATTGGTCTCAACAATTATTCCTGTATATTCGTTTCTATATTAGTAATGTTGTTCAACCCTTACCACACTGATGTCTATATAGCACATTACAATGGCAATACAATTCTGTGACAACAGCATGCTAAGGGTAAACCACCATATTGAAATTATATTTTTAACCATTTTGGTTCTTTCAAGATGTCATTACTTATTTCAGGATGACTGATAAAAACTGCTCACAGGTCCATCTACATTATAAATACCGCAAGAACTTGCTCTTCCAAACATTTACCAGCCGCTGTGGTTTATCTGCTAAGTTAGCTTTACTCACAATACCAGTGTACTGCTGCTGTTACCTCAATTGCTTAGTGATTTAAAGACATTTCCATAAAAATTTTTACATTTGAATCGGGCTATCAGTTTTACCTTGTTACCTTGAATAAACTATTGAGAATAAAGGGGACTCAATGTGCAATTGCTGTTTGTTCGTTATTTCTGAACATCTATTTACAATGTAGGGGAACATTTATCTCAAAAATTAGAGTAACATGTTATAGTCTTAGGGTATTTGTACGTATTTGTACTGCTAATTTTCTGTTACAATTCCCCGATTCAAGATCTGAACCTCTGAGTAAAGTTCAATGAAGGGGCTGGTTCTAATAGAAAACATGCCAAATTAGAAAACAATGACCAATGCAGGACTTTACACAAAGGACGACAATCGGAGAAAAAAAATTGTCGTTTAATTGTAATCAAACAATGCCATAATAATACAGTATGTGTAAAATTCATTATATTAGACAGTTTCTAGTTTTGGAAAGGGATATAATTTGACTGGTTATGACTTCGGCGTTACTATTTTGGTAACAGGTAAAAACAGCTATTGGAAATTCTTCAGAAGTAAGAGACACATTGAGGGTAATAAGCAAATTCTGCTCATACACATATACATTACTATGTTACAGGATATTTGACAAACCTGGAATTTTCAGAATATTTATAAAGTGCGTGTTTCAACAAGGATATTTACAAATAACCTGAAAATTTGAGGAAATTACAAATGTCTTGGAATTTCACCTTAAAGTTTGACAAGTAAATTGAATTTATTTTAAATTATTTCACATTTGGTATGCGTAAAATTATGTGTATGTCATAGGGTGAATATCTTTGAATGCACTTGAAAAAACTGCATTTATTGCAACAATTACAACTGGGTTGACATTGTGAATTTCATTTCGGTTTTCCTATGCAGTACACCAGTGTACAGTTCATGCGGTACACCAGTGTACAGTCCATAGGCTACAAGAGTGCATGGCATGATGATTTTACTGTAGTGAGTATGTAAAAATGTAATGTAATAGAGCTCTTGAAGTAAATACGCAACATATATATATATGGAAACAGGTCAGCAGGCGAAGGTACACCTAATACCTATGGGCAAGGACAAACTGGAATAAGATGCTGATATATGAATTGAATATATTTATAGTGTATGTATATGTATGTATACATATACATATATATATATAAATAAAATAAACGCAAACGAAAAACAGTCCTAACCTGATTGAAACTTCAAGTATAACAGTACCAGTCTATACTGCAAACTTCAAGTTTAATAACGAAAAGTATTTTTGACGCCAAATGGCATAAAAAAATCACATCCCTTATTCGTATTTGGTCGGAGCCTGTCTCACAAAAATTAAAAAAACTAATCCTATATAAATAATAAGTGAAAAATAGATGCTTTTACAAGTGTCGTTGATTAAAAATCATAGATTAATTACATATGAACACACGATCATATCTGTGTACCAAGTGTCTCAGAAAAGTACTCCGTTTTGGCTGCCTATTATAGGAGACCTTCCACAGCTATATTTGCATATTTTATCTGAATAAAAAGGGGCAGGTAACGAAACTAAAATGATGAATTTACTATTTAAAAAATATCTTCAAAAAATATTTAGATATAATTATATATTATAAATACATAATAGAGGTAACGCAAAAACACACTGCTTCGAGAACTTGAATTATGAAACATTAAAATTTGGTCAGAGTGTAGAATTTTGATAAATATTTACTCGCATATCATCTCCTTAGATGTGTATAGAAAACCTTTTCACAATTACCTTTATAGGCACGCCTGAATTAGTGATCATCCAGTTTACATAAACAGTGCGTGATAAGCCCGGTCATGGTCAGGAAGAGGACAGGTAAAAACTGGTCCAGTGCATTGTTGGGCTGCCTCGAAAAAACCGTTGTAAATTTTTATTTCTAATGAAATATTCATCATTTTAGTTCGATTCTGAAAGTAAGACCCACCCCTTTTTATTCATATACAATATGCAAAATAGCCATGGGAGATTCCCTTAAATTGACAGTCAAATATGGATTACCTTTTTGAGAGACTTGGTGATATCATTGTTTATACCTATTTGACATCGTGGATTCCATGAAGAAAATATTGTTGGTCTGATGGGAAACTGATGGATCACTAATATTTTGAAGTGACTAGATAACTACATATATTGAAATGGTCACGTGTAAAATATACAGCATCAGTAAACGGACACACAAAACCCGGAGCACATGGATCTACCAGGTCTACAATAGCTACACCCTTAATTACAATATCTTCAAAGAATCGTGTTACCTTCTCAGTTCCTCGTACAGTAAATCGCCATCTCTGTTATCAATGACTGACTGCTAATAAACCATACTACACCCACCTAAAGCGCAAAGAACCATGTGCTCGTTTCAATCCCCGAATAGTAAATCTTCATCTCGGTTATCTATAAGACTCTGAGGTGCAGAGTCCATATCTGACCCAATTTTCATAAACGCCTTCCTTTCTCTATCTTCAATCTCTTTATTCTTCTTTTTCTTCTCCTGGATCTTCTTTAACCTATCACAAGATTAGATAATGGCAAATAACACACAGTCACCACTATATTTTATAAATTTTTTGTATTTTTGTCGATATTAATCTCCCAGATTAATACAATGGTCGCACAACATAGATATAATATAATACAGACAAATGGACTCGCACAAATGCATTAAACGCATTAAAACGACAAGGATTCTGATTACATAAACTTGATTAACCAAATTAATGAAATACGCAAAGGAAAATATTTCCGTACATCTCTCACTGAATGAGATTTTATCCGTGTATCTCTGACCGAATTAGATTTTATCCGTATATCTCTCACTGAATGAGATTTTATCCCTATATCTCTCACTGAATGAGATTTTATCCATATATCTGACCAAATTAGATTTTATCCGTATATCTCTCACAATGAGATTTTATCCGTATATCTCTCACTGAATGAGATTTTATCCGTGTATCTCTGACCAAATTAGATTTTATCCGTATATATCTCCCCGAATGAGATTTTATCTGTACATCTCTCCCCGAATGAGATTTTATCTGTGTATCTCCCCCCGAATGAGATTTTATCTGTACATCTCTCACCGTATATTTTATCTGTACATCTCTCCCCGAATATTTTATCTGTACATCTCATCCATTATTCATGAACCACTAACTATGGCTAGCCCGGTTAATGTTGCCTTACCTATATTAACTATTCGTACACTACTCATTAACTTGACAATGAGAGACACTCGTGATGGGTAGCTCAACTAGAGCCTCACCGGTAGAATTCTTCACGTTCACCCTCATCCAGTTCGGAGATGATGTGCCGGAGCGTGCGCTGGATCCGTGGGATGATAACTGCCATGGAAACCATCACAAATTCACACATGGCATTATCAACGTGGACTTTTCTATAAATATATCTCTGACATATATCCTCCGCAGTGAAATCCAGAAGAGCATGGATCAATAATTTGTCTAGTCAATTACAACCCGTTGCATTTCGGGGCAAAAAGTTCTATAAATACTGTCATTCTGAAGTGTCATTCTCCCCTGTAATGTTGCTGTGCTTTGAACGCTCTTTAAATAAACTCTATGGTGATTACATATGCAGGCTGTTGGTGTTTCGATCTAGCGACACTAATGGACGATGGTCAACTGTCCACCCAGACTTGGTTTTTTTCAATGGGGCATTTACCATTATAGATGATACTATTTGCCATGTAAATGACATGGGTAGCTTTGTAAAGTCAAGTAAAGTCTGCATTACGACTAGTTTAATCATCACCATATTACTAAAAGACAAACATATTCTTTAGGTATTTATAACCTTATAACCTGTTTACTTATATTTTATGATATGGCTAACACGGTAACCAACACTTGTTTACAAAACCGTATATAAACTACGGTTCAAGGACTATGGCAAAGCAATGTTTCTCAAGTGTAAAACCTAGGTTGTGTTTCGTAGTCAGCATACATATACAGTCTGTTGCAAATAAGTGTTTAAGTTTACATTGCAAGAGAGTGATGTACAGTAAATACTAAATACGCCAACCGGCTATACTGACCGTGCTCGATAGCGTTCACACGGCGGTTTGTGATTTTGATGACTTCATCTAATGTGACAAAAGACGTCTGTAGGGAGGCCAGTTCCACCAGTAGTTGGACAGCTTGCGCGTAATTCTTCTTGAGTTTATCGATCTGTTGACCTCCGCGTGACAGCCCAGTAAGCTCATAGCCTCGATGATACAAAGTGAGTTCAATGAAATTTATAAAAGGGCACGAGTAACCCAGGGCATGGAATATTACGGAAATCATGTGACACTTAAACCGAGAGAAGATGAAAGGACAGTAATAAATCTTTATTACATCTCGCAAACATAACGTTTTTATATAAACAAGTGAATGTAGTCTAAACTAAAGCGGATGTAGCCATGTGAGTGGAGTGATGACTTGTGAGATATACTGAAGCAGAAAAACCAAACCTCTCAATGCTACTTTATTCATTAGAAAACCAAAAGTCAGTCGCACTTACTATGATTACCCGAGTATACCTGATAAAATAGGCAATAACTGACTGTTCATGAAGAATTATAAATAATAAAATTAATAATCCATTTGTTTTGGAGGCGCCTTATAATAACTAGTATGTCTCTAAAGCGCCTTTATTCGTGTGATAACTAATTATATTGCATAACACAATACAATGTACATATAAGTTAAATCATAGCTTAACACCACCGTTAAATGAAATTGAATTCTATTTGATTTGTATTTCATTGGAATTCTACCGGTAAGGTTAGTTTCATAGACTGGATGGTGCGGAAAAGCCGAATTCATGCAGACTCAAACCCATGATCTTTCGCGTGAAAGTTACATTAACTCGTGCCGAAATATAACAACAGCAGTCTAAATTAAATAATGCAGTAATGTGGAATATCTATTCAGACAACATGATGTAATTTTCCCATGTCTGAGCATGTCTATGCATGGAGTTTAAGTATGTTAACAGAGAAATGGTACAACATACTCACTGTCAGTACCATCCTGGTACTGCTCAAATATCGGAAGTGTCACACCTGTAAAAAAACAGAATCTACTGACGAAAGTAAAACAATTGCTATGCTATATACAGTCAAACCTCAATTAAGCGGCCACTCACGGGAATCACGAAAAAGTGGCCGTTAAGACAGGTGGCCGTTTAATCCAGGTTTGACATTTTGACTAGTGTACATGTGATGCTCATCGATCTAATAGTAGTCTAGGAATGTCGTTTGCTTGGAGTGTGATTCAATTCGTCGTATCGTGGGTGATTCGCTCGCATTCATCATAGTAGTATCGCCGATCTCGACTTTAAATTTTTGTCTTGGGAGGCATGTTGAATAGTGTTGAATAGTGATTTTAAATTTATGATGCATGTTTCTATAGTTCATCGAACTTTGTACCAAATTTGCAGACATTTGGCGAGACTTCGGTACAATGGTCAATACAACTACGTTAACGCCAGTTTATTTAACAAATTTTTATTAACACAATGCCATACCGTAATCATTGACTAATCATAGATCAATACCAATGCCGCTGATTATTCACACTCGGGCATTGTTAGTTAAACAGTGTGATACTCGTCCTGCCGTACAAATGATTTATATCTATATTAGTAGGGTCTGTTAAGTACTACTCTACATGGTGTTGACGGTGATGTATCCATGTACAATCATTGGACAGGTAGAAGCTTCGTTGACATGCTTTGAATTCAATGCAGCAGGAAAAACACCATAATCATGAATAGACCGTATGCTAGACAAGTGAACATATTAATTATAATAATTTATGATAATTTATAATAATTTATAATAATTTATAATAATTTATAATAATTTATAATAATTTATAATAATTTATAATAATTTATAATAATTCATAATAATTTATAATAATTTATAATAGTTCATAATAATTCATAATAATTCATAATAATTCATAATAATTCATAATAATTCATAATAATTCATAATAATTCATAA
>WURV02218863.1:0-10560 GCA_011762755.2 Epimenia babai
TATAAGTCGCACCCCCTATTTATAATCAGGTTAGAGACCTTAAAAAGTGCGACTTATAAGGCGGCCAGTACGGTAGTGTGATCTGCTGCGACTTCACTATTTAAAGTAATTAGTATGATATGCTGCGACCTCACTATTCAAAGTAATTAGTATGATCTGCTGCGACCTCACTATTTAAAGTAAATAGTATGATCTGCGGTGACCTGACTATTTAAAGTAATTAGTATGATCTGCTGTAACCTCACTATTTAAAAAAATTAGTATGATCTGCTATGACCTCACTTTTTAAATTTATTAGTATGATCTGCTGTGACCTCACTTTCTAAATTTATTAGTATGATCTGCTGTGACCTCAATATTTAAAGTAATTATTATGATCTACTTGTGACCTCACCAGCTAATGCTAGTGTTCATGCATTAGCAACCACCCTAGGTTGGTACAATGTATATTTAACTGTCATTTTAGTGGAGTGACGCAGCGAAAGACTTTATGTACAGTATGCTGAGGCATGCTCTATGATAGAACATACTATGAGCTTATTTTTTCAATCTAACTTTTTTCATACAGCTTCAACCAAACTAATGTTTTTGTCGATTAAACTATACCTGGTGGCCATTTCAAACGTGTAAAAAATATAGTTCATCATATTGTTCAGACAGACATTTTACTCCATCATTTTCTGAGTATAAAATGTATCGATTAATAAGGAGGTGTTAGCCTATACTGAGGAGTAAGGGATATAAATGGAAAATCAATCGAGTAGAAAATACTTGATGAACTATTATATTTGGGTAGGTAATGTTAGGTGCAGGATAGGTTTGAATTGATCATGCTAGGGCAGCTATGTGAAGGGTCAGAGTTGTATAAATCATTGTAGGTTTATAGATTATATTAGATTATGCTAGATGGAGGATTAGGGTTAGATAGATCATGCTAGATGGAGGATTAGGGTTAGATAGATCATGCTAGATGGAGGATTAAGGTTGGATAGATCATGCTAGGTGGAGGATTAGGTTTAGATCATGCTAGATAGAGGATTAGGGTTAGATAGATCATGCTTGATGGAGGATTAGGGTTAGATAGATCATGCTAGATGGAGGATTAGGGTTGGATAGATAATGCTAGATGGAGGATTAGGTTTAGATAGATCAGGAGGCTAAAGTTTTACTAGATGTAGCTACGTGAAGGATTGAAGTTGGAATAGGAATATCATGCTGGGAAGCAAATAAAATCTGGATAGATCCTAAGTGGATGGCTCTCCATCCTGTGTGTGCCAATGGGAGTCTGGGTACCCCTTAATATGTGGTTTTCTAATGGTTGATATTGATGTTGGCTGTAATTCAGAGGCTATATTACTCGTGTCTACGGCGCTTACCTCCCCTCTCTGGTCATTTCATTGTAAATTACAATAGTATCACCTATTACAAACTTAGTGGAGTATGCGACATATGTAGATGGTACGTCGGCATTTGGAACCACCGGTAGCACAAATGGATGAAAGTCAACTGTCCGTAACTGCGACTTATCCATTTGTCAAGTAAACCACATAAACTAGCTTGATTAAGGGTCAAAGATGGCCTACACAACAATTACCTGTGTAATCAGCCTAAATCACTTTCTAACTAAGTGGACAATTAGACTCGTTGGATAGATCATGCTGGGTAGCAGATTAGATTTGGATAGATACGGGTTGATGAAGGTCAAATGTCTATTGTACCAGTGTAACACCATTTTCCATGCGTATACTCATGGTATTTCGTAATCGGTAATGTTTGGTTCGGTGTCGCCAAAAACAATAATATGGTACTATAAAACGCAGTCGCGCGATAAATTTACCGACAGGTTCTTTTTACTGGACCACCACACCATCGGGGATAATAGCCCAAATTCGTACCCAGTAGAATTTCTACAAATTAAACATAAAACTGCGTCAATACCGAGTAGTTATTTCTGTTCGTAATTTTTCACATAACCGATACACTTCCCACTCTACGTTAATGTATTTTTTTACTTGTTTGTCTTATTCCATAGAGAAATGCTTAGGATGTGATTTAACAGGCATCTCTGTTTGCTTAGCGAGCGATTTCCTAACATCCTGCGACAGTTCAAACAATCGTATTGATCAGTGATATACGTAGCCGCTGTCAGGCAGGAATTATTCGTTAATCACGCTCTTCTCCATCCGTCTATAGTTTTGTCTCATCGCTTATTAGCGGTTTTAAGGATTAAAATTCCTGAAACATTTCGTGATGCTCGACGGTTAATTTTGGTGACCGGGCCTTTGCATTCACTTCACCCTTTCTTTTTAATTCTCTTCCATCACACATGAGAAAATGTACAGAGCTAAATGCCTTTAAATCCAAACTTTTCTTTTTTCTACTGCCTTTTGATAAGTTGACAGTGGGTAATTTTATAGTGCAATACTACGTAATTTTCTTATATTTTGCGTTTTTCGTGCGATATTTAACATAGTTTTACAGCGTTTTTATATGTCTGACACTGTGCAAATATCCGATATGTGCTGTAATATTTTTAGTTTTATTTTCATTTAATGTGATCTTACTGTATATCCCTATTTTATTTTCGATTTTGAACTGTATTCCTTAAGTTTCTAGGTAATCATAGTAACCATAAATTTGTTAAGTGTCTGATAGCCATGCGTTAGAAGGGCACTCTTACACTATAAATCAATAAAATTTCATTTCATTTCATCACTCGTCAGAACATGTTGCATCAGTTTAAAAGTCTCGTACCCCCCCCTCCCCAGTTTAATTAATTACGCGCCTCAAGATTAGTTGGCTACATATTCGCGCCGCTTCTCTCAAGTGCTGTGCGAGCTTTGTGTAGTGTATAATGCTAAATTTCTATTTAAAAAAATCAATTACGCAGTGTTACGACTTGTCGATATGTTTACATCGCGTCACATCATTCTTGCCTGTATCTACTAAGATCGCGAGGTAAGTAAGACTTGAGCCCTGCCACTGCAAAAGTTCATGGTCAGACAAATTTAGCTGCACGGATGACTTACGATGCCTCATTTTTCATTCACCTTTCACGTTCGATTAATCCACTACATCGGTCACTGATGGATTTCGCGCTTCACCGGACATCTGGAGGACGGGAGAATGTCCTTCGGTTACTTCTCAGCGATTTTGATAGATTCATCAGACATAATTCGGCGTTCATGTAGGTCGCACCTGACCCGAATATTGATGGTCTCCTGGCAGTCGACACTGGTCAATGTATCCGTAATTAGAGAAGCAATTGCCCCACAGACAGAGGTCACTAACCTGCGGGTGGGTCTCGCTGTATGACACACATTCGTGCGACACTTCAATCTCAGGCGTCTCTCTATCATGTCTATATATATCACGGCGCAGACAAAGTGGGTAAAATATATACTGGCAGACTTAAAAATGTGATGGGCTAGATAGATCCAATCACTGCTCTACCTTCTTCAAGGACTTCCGGATCATCATTTGCTGAGTTCGGCGAAGTGGTTAAAACGTTTACAACGTATTAACGCCACAAAGTAACAGGCCACATGATAATATCATGGAAATATTACCTAAATTCAATTAATCTGCATATTTTAAATCATGTGTATTTTACACATTTGAAATGCACTTAGAATTAATATACTCTAGGTTTATCCGACATTGCGAAGCGTACGTAGTGCAGTCATGTTACGACCGTTTGTGATAATTATGATGATACATACATTTCTTACTTAATCATTTACCTTTTGTCGACCACGGACAATTCTTCAATGTTAGTTAGTCTATACTGCACCTTTAGAATTGCCAAACTAAACCGGTTCACTTTAGACATAGACACCCCAAAGACTCTAGATCGTTCCCTGGGCTATCCAGTTTACTGCCGGTGGCATTTTTCGAGCAAGCCTCTTAAACCTTCTTTGCCCATAGGGCTCTGGTTAGCCCTGCGGTGACATATAAATTTTGAGGTCTTGTATCTGCTGAATATCAACTATAAACATTCATTGTGAATAGCATCTGGACCATAGTGAATATCTTCAATGTTTATTGTGACCTGCATTTGAGCTGTACTGAATATCTGCCATATACATTAATTATGAACCGCATCTGAACCATACTAAATATCTGCCATAAACATTTATTATGAACCGCATCTGAACCATACTGAATATCTGCCATAAACATTTATTATGAACCGCATCTGAACCATACTAAATATCTGCCATAAACATTTATTATGAACCGCATCTGAACCATACTAAATATTTGCCATAAACATTTATTATGAACGGCATCTGAACCGTACTGAATATCTGCCATAAACATTTATTGTGAATCGCATCTGATAGTTTTTGGTGGCTGATACTTGCAGTCTATAAATATTTTACTTTACCTTTTCCGTACGAGTGAGAATACTATTATTACTCTTTGTACACTCACAATAAGATAACCTCACCCACTGATCATTGCAGAATGTTCACCCATGTAAATTTCTCTCATGTCAACAATCAGCCACAGACTGGCGATGCCTTTTTGTTGCACCTGTGCCTTTGATGTTATCCCAATCAATTGATGATAATTTTACTCAGCTGCTATCGATCGAACTGTCTCTATATTTTTTCTTCTGTTAACAACCTGCTATGATTAGGCACATCCGTTCATCAACCATATATTGTTACAGATCCAACCTATTTTTTAGCCTTCGTAGGTTTTATATATTAGGAACATTTTCAGCATTAATTCATATTTGCCCTTTGACCTCGCATATATGGAGTAGTTTTTTGTGTGTGGGTGGGTGGGTTGGGAGGGATGCAAACGCTGAACAGTACTCATCAATAATCGCCGCTCTTTCTATATTTCAGCTCTTCAAAAACAGGACTCTGTCCCAGAGAGTGACCCTGAGGTAATATTACCTTAATCATAATCATTATTATATTTTTACCTTGTCATTTATTGCTGTAGTTACTCTGATGGGAAATATAATAAATCAGTTGAAAAAATTTGATGCTCTGATTTATATCCATAATTTGGTCAACATCTCTATATATTTTATATATTTATCTCTATAAACTCTATACAGCCTAAAGAGGGACCATCATTGTTTATCACGTTTCGTCCATCTTGGAGATTCTACCTTTTATTGCACTAATTTTTCTCTTTGATCCGGTTGTTAACAATTTTCAGAAAACTAAGTATAGTAACTTTTACATTACATGTAACATATCAGCTACTTATTCATATAGGCTATTTTGAATTTTTACTTAGTATACCTCATGGCCTATCTAATAAGTATACACTTTAATTAAACATACTTTATTTCATTTCATTAAGATCATTCATTATTTCGGGCATTGGACATGTTTTTCTGTTTCCCTGTTTCTCTACTGTCAGCGTAGTAACAAGCAGAAAGAGCCGCCATATTTATTATTGCGCATATAAAACGACAAGTGAACCATATTTATGATGAACAACTTTCTCCTGATAAATAGAAGTATTCGGTTTTTTTATCGGGTGGCTCGCTGAATCATCGATAAAGGCGAGGTGTTATTTTATTATATCGTGTCGCTACGCTCTCCCCTACACGACACGGGGTGCAGTGACACAACTGGAGTCGCCAGACACGAGTGGTAGAGTAGACCCACTGATGAGTCGATATCATTGTCACTAGCCACTTAGCGGTTGCTGGCGAGTGACTGATCCACTGATTACCGGGGTTAGACGCGTAGTCTAATCTCTATTGAAGAATAACATCGAGTCCTTATAGGGTTACTTTGGGAAGCAAACGATTCACGTAGATGGCTTTAGCAATTCTGGTGGGTTTCTCGCATTAGTGAAAAAATCCGGGTGCTTTTGGAGTACATAGCAGCGCTTAAATGGTTTTAGGTTGTTTTGGTGTCACCTCCTAACTGCTCGGTGTGAGTAGTAATTTTTCTAGCATGAAATGAACAAAAATATATATAATTATCTGAAAAGTTTACTAATAGTTTTGCGCTGTCAAACACGGTCTTTAACTACTGTATGAGTTATCTAAAATTATTTATACGTACATAACATAAAGTTTACAGTAACTATAAGGATAAATTCAATTCCAATTGAGTGAAGAAGATAGTAGAAAATATTAAAGATTTCACGAAATTTGTCGAAAAAATGCATAGCGATACCAAGTTTTTCTTTATTTTGGTAGTAAATCTGAATCGCATTTACAGTATTGATACCTTCATTGTCCCGTTACGAAATTTTATATAAACCCACTTCACCACAGAATCTTGCGCATTTCCTGTTTTGGAAGATGCTAGAAAAAATCCATGGTTCATGCCAATTCAAACAGCCCTCAGGAGCAGCCATGCATCTGACCACTCGATTTCTAGCGTCGATAAAGACATTCATTGACAAATGAATATGCATAGCAGTGGGTCAACTGTGTGCCCGGACTTGGTAGTTTATACCATGGTGCCTTCCCTTAGGTAATATATGAAGATAACTATTTCGGGAATAGAGTAATAACCACACTTATGTCCCCCCACCGTCCATTTGCAAATTTCTGGAACTTTTTTACAGCTCGATGAACAAAAGTGCAAAAGTCTCAAGACTAGATTAAAACATGGTCGTTCGCTGAGTTCATTAATGGGTATCACAATTAATGGGAACACACGCGCTAAACTTCCCAGCGAATCCGACAAGCATCTCTCGGGTCTTCCCTGTAAAAACGCCACACCCTCAAAGTCGTCAGACCACGTTCAGCACGTTATCAACAGTAAGTTACTAGAACCTAAATCCACTGTGCAAAATCATCAGTATTCACGCAAAGAAAGATTTTTTTAATGTACATTACAATGCAAGCTTGCATTTTTAGCTCACCTTAGCTTATGCTCCATCCGTCCGATTTTAACATTTCCTGAAAAAATCTTCTTAAGAACCATTTATCATAGAGCTTTGGCATTTGGCTGATTTTCTCCTAGGCTTGGTCTCTTTTTCATATGCTAAGCTTATCATCTGACCAAGGGGAAGTAATTTCTGGCAATGTTTGTATTTTTACTCAATAAAATCTTCTCTAGAGTGCTTGTTGCAAAGCTCTGCAATTTGGCAGATATTATCATTGGGTGGGTCTCTTAGATTTGTTGAGCATATCATCATCAGACCAAGGGGAGGTAATTTCTGCCAATTTTGTAATTTTACTTAAAAAATTTTGTCAACAAATTTAAATTTTATAAATGCTCTTAATGTTCCAGAAGAATGTTTTTAGCCCCTGTTACTTTTTGTTTTAATACCCGAATGAGTGTTTTGAGGCCTGTTTGGACTTCGGTTTTAATATCCGAGTGTTTGTATACTGGGCAATACAATTGTGTTTTCTCATTTTATCCTCAGTTATTCCATCCCAGGTACACTGGTCGACTTAGCAATAATTTATATACAGGTTTTGCGCTATTGTAATTTCTTTCACCAAAAAACAAGGCTTTAAAAAAGGCATCAAGGAGAAAATCTTTGCGAATTTTTTTGCTCTTTTGAGTTTTATTACGCAAATATGTAATATAAACTCAAATAGACTCTATAGATTTGATTATTTTAACCTTGTGTCGAGTGTCTGCTTCCTACATCAGAAATCAGCAAATAAACACGTAGTAGTCGTAATCATTCATTAAACGAGAAGCAGACGAGGCTCGATCTGTAGTGCGAAGTCACGCGTAAATTCCCACAAACGAAAAATAAGTTGCATAAAACATTCAACTCCATTAACGGGTTGATATTCTTACGACTCCTTATATTAAGTGCCTCCATATAGAAAGTTATTTTGAATGGTATATTACCGTATTCAGCGAAATGTCAACGGGGCAGCCACCGAGTAAAAGGAAAGTCAATTTGTGAGGGTTTTGCTGGTGCCTGTTATAAAGCTGCCATCTAATATGACTTGTTTACCGCAATTTTGCAAGCTACGCAAGCGGCTGTAAAGTATCTTTATACCAATGTTACACTCTGCTCTTTTACTGTTTAGTATATATGCGACGTCGTCTGGGGAATTTTATACGACAAGATGCTATTAGGTACAATCTGAGAAATAGCGACGTCACGGTTGCCTTCGTCGTTTCTCCTCATAGAGATTATTTACCGAGTTATAAATAATGTAGATGCACTCTCGCGGAGAGGTAACTGGACACAGTAGCACCTAGTAGAGATTACACGTCATAAATTCCCCCAGCCATCGACCCAGGTAATTTATAGCTGTTGTTCGAGATGCAGTTGGGTCACTGTATCATTCGATGTTTCACGCCAGGCGCGTACCCTATTAATGAATTTATTCAATCACTAGGTTACGTAGATCCTGTATACCTACATTACATTGCATATCAGTACATTACATATCAGTACATTACATAGTGTATCAGTATCAGTGTTACACTGTGTATCAGTATGTTACATCATGTATCTGTGTGTGATGTCATGTATCAGTACGTTATACTGTATATCAGTATGTTACATCATATATCATTAAGTTAAGTTTTGTATCAGTATGTTACATTGCATATCGGTATGTTACATCATCTATCAGTATGTTACATCATATATCAGTATGTTACATCGTATATCAGTATGTTAAATCGTATATCAGTATGTTACATCGTATATCAGTATGTTACATCGTATATCAGTAAGTTACATCGTATATCAGTATGTTACATCGTATATCAGTATGTTACCTCGTATATCAGTATGTTACATCGTATATCAGTATGTTACATCATATATCAGTATGTTACATCGTATATCAGTATGTTACATCGTATATCAGTATGTTACATAGTATATCAGTATGTTACATAGTATATCAGTATGTTACATCGTATATCAGTATGTTATATAGTGTATCAGTATTAGTATGTTACATCGTGCATGTGAAAAGGAAGTAGAAAAACTCTTTATTAAGGAAATCTGTGTTAAAATAAGATTGAGAAAATACAAAAGTGGAAGTATGAACTTATGACTAACTAAGTTAAGTACGTATTCAAAACAAACAAGCCCCTGGACATCAGTATTTTTCTCTAGGTAGTTGGTTTATCATTCACCATCAGCAGCTTTCTCTTCTCATTGCAGCCCCTTTCTGTTTGTCTCTAGTATATTTTGTGTATCTACACTTGATAAATTACTGTACGGCATACTATTTTCGCCGGTGTAAAATAATCGCCGATTCCGCCGATGCCTCTTTTTGGCGAATTTTATTATTTTAATTTTTTTTGAATTTGTGTACCTTCTGAACGCCGCCTTATCCCCGTACTTCACAATCTCGATCTTTCTATCTTTACTAACACCTTTCATATAACACTTTCGACGTTTGCGGCCGTTAGGGAAAGACGACTGACCGGTAACGACATCGTATGCAATGGTTTCACTTGACACGGTTTTATCAACTGCGCAGTTAGCCGCCTTTATGATTTCAACGTCTCAATCTCCATCAGACTGTGGATAAAGAGACTGCCGTACGTCCGGAATCGGAGACACTGGTTTGAAATAATTTGAGATTGTATTCATGGCGGCGACTCAACCAGGACAACGTGCAGACGAATGTGCAGACAACATAAAAACGGCATTTACTAAACAGGAAATATCTATTACAGTAGTGGTTAGAGTCCAGTAGTTAGAACTTATAATGGTTAGGGTCCAGTGGTTAGAATTTAGCAGTTAGAATATAGTGATTGTAATCCAGTGGTTAACATGCAGTGATTTGAATTCAGGAATTATTATCTAGTGGTTAGAATCTAGTGGTTAGAATCTAGTGGTTAGAATATAGTGATTAGAATTCAGTGGTTATACTCCAATGGTTAGAATCCAGTGGTTACAAGAGTCTAGTCATTATAGCCCAGAGGTTAAGACAACAGTGTTTAGAAGCAGTAATTAGCATCCATTGTAAATAACCATTAACTATCATAGACATAGAGGAGTGGGCGACATATGTAGCCTCACTGTAGGCGTTTAAAACCAGTGACGTGAATAGAACGTCAATTGTCTGCCAAGACTCAATGGGTTTTTCATGGTACATGTTTTCCACCCACCAATTTTAGTGAGGCTAATCAATTTGTTGTGTTAACTACATTTATAGGCTTTCCTTGTTAAGGGCTAATAAGCCTAGGCAATGAATGTATTGGCAATCAGCCTATTTTTAACTAAGTAATTAATCACCTGATGTGTTTCAAGTGCCAATTTGTTTGCAGTGTGAGCATTTGGATCTGTAACATGGTTCCAAATTCTCAACCATCTGCATGTCTCCAACCATATTTATATACGGCTCATGTAAGTCTTTGATCTTGTTCTTCGTGCTCGTTTGTTCCTTGATTTTTATTCACTGATTTATGCCCACAGATCTGCACCCACAGATCTGCACTCAGCGATCCACACCTGATTCTCACCACACATTCCCCACTCATGTACTCCTCCTCAATCATATTCCATTATCTCTGCCCCATCACCCGCTCTCCTTTATTCACACCCCTTCATTCATGCCCCTTTATTTACGATCCTGTATTGAGACCCATCTGTTCACACCTATTGAGTTCACCCCCATCCATTCATGCA
>WURV02218874.1:0-10560 GCA_011762755.2 Epimenia babai
CTGGTACGCCCCACTGGGCGGCACAGAAGGTAAGCGCGCAAAGGAAGGCTGTGAGAGGGCGGCGGTAGGCCATGGTGGCTCCTGGGTGGGGCGAAGATCAGCGCGAGTGTGGCCCCCGACTATACGCAATCGCCCGCGGGATTGGCATGGGCTTCGCTTTCGCAGCCGCCCGCCTAGCCTTCTCGTCTGGGCCCCTGTTGAGGGGTCCTTAGCCAGTTGGCTAGCCCTATTCAGCGGTCCCCAGCCCCAAGGAGCCTTGGCCCCTCGCTCCGGGCAAGGTACGATCCGCCCGAGCTTCGTACCCACGAAGGCTGGGCCCATCTTTCAGCCAAAAACCCGTCAGCTTGTCTAACTATGTCTGAGCCACCGCCCCTAGCAGAGGGCATGATCGTCGCGGAGAAATTCCGCCTGCTGCGCCCATTGGGCGAAGGCGGCATGGCGAGTGTTTGGGTGGCTTGGCACACCACCTTGGCGGTGGAAGTGGCCCTAAAGTTTATCGCCGTGACCGGCGATCAACGGGCCGACGCGCTGCGGCGTTTTAAGCGGGAAGCCACGCTGATTGCCCGGGTCCGTAGCCCCCATGTGGTGCATGTGCTCGACTACGGCATTGATGCCCATGAGCGGGCCTACTTGGCCATGGAGCTGCTCAACGGTGAGTCCCTACGGGAATGCCTGGAACGGGACGGGTCCCAAGGATTGCGCCAGGTTTCTTTTTTGGTTAGCCAAGTTTGCAAAGCCCTTAGCCGCGCCCACAACGAGGGCATCGTTCATCGGGATATCAAACCCGATAACCTTTTTTTGGTGGACGACGAAGACGGCTACCTCGTGAAGGTGCTGGACTTCGGCATCGCCAAGACGCCCACCCTCGGGGCCGCGGAGGATAAGACAAAATCGGGCACCATCCTGGGCACACCCATGTACATGAGCCCAGAGCAAGCGCTGGGCCTGCCCGATGTGGACCATCGCTCGGACCTTTATTCCCTGGCGCTGGTGGCGTGGCACTGTTTGACAGGCCGGGAGCCTTACGACCTCACGGGCATGGGCCTGGGCGCGCTGATCGTAAAGATTTCAACACAGCCCTTGCCACCGCCGTCGGAGTTTCGCACCGAGCTTTCCCCGGAGATCGACGCGTTTTTTGAGCGGGCGCTGGCCAAGGAACCCGACGCCCGTTTTGGGTCCGCCAAAGAGCTTTCGGACGGCCTTCACTTGGCGTTGGGTCAGTCCTTGCCCACGGGCATCAGCCGTCCACGGCCGGAACTTCCCGCGGCGCCCGCCTCGGCGGAAGCGGTGAGCGTGCAGCCCACCTTGCCCTCACGCTCGGGGTCGGATTTGGCCATGGGCGGCCTGGATACGCAACTTGCCACCAGTACATCCTCAACCGATGAAGGCCTGGCCCCCCAGGAGGCAAATGCTTGGCCTCGGCGAGCGGTGGCAGGTCTCGTGGCCGCCGCGGCATTGGGGTTGGCAGCCTGGGGCGGCGCGGTCTTTTTCGGTGGAAAATCCACCCCGCGGCCTGCTCAGCCTTTGCCCCCGAGCGCATCGCCGGGCACATCGCCCGAACCGGCATCGTCGGAGCCTACGGTGGCTCCTGCCGCATCTTCCGCACAACCCACCGCCAGGGCGTCCGCTTCCACATCGAAGCCCCCACCCAAGAAAACCATGTCCAGGCCCAAACCACCGAAGCCAGCTGCCACCAAGCCTCGACATCCCCCTGCGATTAAGCCAAAAACCCCCGCCTCACCTCCAACTGGCAACCCCTATGGCCTCTAGGCAGTTTTCATTTTGGCGCGGTGCAGGCATTTGCGCTCTGGTCCTATTTTCTAGTCGCACCTTGCTTGCCCAAGCGGGGCCTGATTCCCGCGAACGGGAAAGCGCGCGGCTCTTGGCCCAAGAGGGCGATAAAAAGCTCGCCGCAAAGGACGCAAAAGGCGCCATCGAGGCCTATCGCAAAGCGTTTGCCATCGTGCCTGCGCCGCCGCTGGGCTTGCAGCTTGCCAGCGTGCTTGAGAAGCAGGGCCGCTTCGTGGAAGCCCGCCAGGTGCTGCGTTCGGTTGCTCATTCCCAACCGGCGGGCGGAGAGGCTGCATCTTGGGCGCCTGCCCGCAAGAAAGCAGCGGAGCGCATCGCAAGCGTTGAGAAGAAGATCGCCGTGCTGCGCCTCTCGCTGGTGCCCGCCGATGTGCCCAAACTAAAGGTTTCCGTGGACGGCCAGCCGGTTCGCCCGGAACTCTTGGGAGGGCCTCAGGCCCTTGACCCGGGCAGCCATCGGATTGCCGCCGAGGGCGCAGGGTTTCTGCCGCTGAACCAGGAAGTTTCCCTCGCTAAAGGGGAGCATAAGTCATTGAAGCTCACCCTCAAAAAGGGAGCCGCGCCCGTGGGCGCACCCACCGAAGGCAACCCCAAGCCTCGCAAGAAACCACCGGAATACGGCGACAAGGCCAAAAAGCCCGGCGGAGGGCGTACCAAGCGGCGTCACGATGGTTTTTTCTTTCGGGTAGGCTTGGGTGTTGGAACGGTGACCGGGAGCTTTAAGGAGGGCGCCACCACTCATTCCATCAGCAGCCCAGGCGGCCTCTTTGAGCTGGCAGGCGGCTATACCGTCGCTCCCGGCTTGGTGTTGGGTGGCCTGCTGCAAACCCAAGCGGGCACGAAAGTAAAGGTCTCCAGCGTAGAAAACCCCCCCGCAAGCCCTCAGCCGGCCAGTGAGCTGGGCACCTTGGACCTGGTTCACTTCGCTGCGTTCGTGGATTTTTACCCCAAACCCACCGGAGGATTTCACATCTTCGCCTCCCTGGGCGGGACGCGGCTTAGCCTCGGCAAAGTGGATGGGGGCACGTTGCTGACGGAGCAGGCATCTTCTGGTGCTGCCGTCGGTATTGGGGGCGGCGTAGGATATGGCCTGTGGATCGGCGACCAATGGAGCCTGGGGCTGAGCTTGCGGGGCCAATATGCGAGCACGCCGCTATCTACCGAATCGGACGCTGCGGTGAGCGGACAGCTCGATGCCAAGGTCTCCGGTATTGCCGTAGGCATCGATGCTACTCTACACTGAGCGGGCCTCCGCTCCCGAGGGTGGCCTCGAGGGAGGAAAATTCGCAGCCCGGCCAGAACCACCACGAATGTGCTGTGCCGAGCCATGGAAGGACGCACCGTGGAATTTAAAACCGACAATCGCTATTCCGTCTCAGTGGACAAGCTGATCGAGACCTTCCGGAACCCTGAGTTTCTGGAGAAGAAGTACGCTGCCTTGGGTCACTTTGATCTGAAAATCATGAAGAATGAGGCCGCCGGCGATGAGTACCACGTAACCGTTTGCCGCATGGTGCCCACGGATGTTCCCCGTTTTGCAAAGAAGATTCTGGGCGAGACCAACAAGGTGACGCAGCGGGAAGTGTGGACGGTGGATAGCTCCGGTCGGCATATTTCAGCCTGGGAAATTGACGTCGAAGGGGCGCCCATCTCCATGGCTGGCAAGGGGGTTGTCTCCGCTGACGGCGATGGCGTTCGGCATGAAATTGCTGGCAAAATCACCTGTAAGATCCCCCTGATCGGCGGCAAAATCGCAAAGTTCGTCTCGGGCGATTCCATCAAAGCCATCGATGACGAGGCAGCCTTTACCCGGAAATATTTGGCGGGCTAGACCCGTAGGTAGCTGCACCTCGAAAGAACGAAACCCCTCCTCTGAATTTCTCCTGGCCGCTTGTGTGTGGGCGTCTGGGAACATCGACGAACCATCGCTAGCCGCCCCACGCGCTGGCGTGCTGAAAGGAATGAACAAAGATGCAACCTCCCGGAAATGCTCCTCCCCCCGCCGGTGGCGGTTACGGTGGTCCTCCTCCCGCTGGTGGCGCTTACGGTGCCCCTCCCCCCGCGGGCGGTGGTTATGGCGCTCCTCAAGGCGGCCCTCCCGGCGGCCTGCAGAACCAGGGTCCCGGCGGCGACATGCAGCCCACCAGCGATGAGAAGAATTTGGCGATGCTTTGCCATATCTCCGCCTGGTTCTTCCCCTTCGTTGTGCCACTGGTGATTTACTTCTGGAAGAAAGATGAGTCCAAGTACGTCGCCTTTCATGCCCTCCAGGCGGTGGTGGGCTATGGCCTGTGCATCGTTACTGGTTATTGCCTCTTCTTCATCCCCTACATCTTCGGCGTGATTGCTTGCCTGAAGATCAATGGCGGCGAGGGCTACGAATACCCCATCATCGGCGGCTGGTGCCGGAAGACTGTCTACGGCAGTTGAGCCCAGATGCCCCACGGGGGTAACACCGGACGGCGCCGCGTGGTTATCGCCATCGGCGCCGTCGCCTATTTGCTATGAAACTGCCCCTTAGGTGGGCCTACCCTGCCGCAAGCGCGCTTTCATCGAATCAGCTTGAAGGCTGACGGGGCCTAACCTCAACATCAGTCGACGAGGTGGCGACCTGGCAACGCCAGCGCTCGTCCCTCCCAACCCCGGTTTGTGGGGATTGCCTTTTCATTTAAGAACAACGGGACGAAAACTGCCATGGGCGCTGTACGAGATTTTCTGGAACATCACTATCTGCATTACAATAGCCGGGAGGTGGTGCGGGCAGCCAAGGCCTATGAGGCGCACCTGGCGGCGGGCGGGAAGATGTTTGTCTCCTTGGCGGGGGCGATGAGTACTGCGCGCATCGGGCGTATTCTCAGCCGCATGATTCGGGCAGGATATGTTCACGGTATCTCTTGCACCGGCGCCAACCTGGAAGAGGATATCTTCAATCTGCTTGCCGCCAACGAGTACGAGCCCATTCCCGACTGGCGCGCTCTTACGGCCGAACAGGAACGGGCGCTTTACGACCGCGGGATGAACCGGGTCACCGATACGTGCATTCCGGAAACCGTGATGCGCCATTTGGAGGGTGAGCTTCTTCCTCAATGGCAAAAGACCGAGGCTGCCGGCAAATCCCGGTTGCCAAGCGAGCACCTATTTGAAATCCTGCGCTCGGGCGTATTGGATAAGCACTACCAAATCCCCGCGAGCGATAGCTGGATGATTGCCGCCGCCCAGGCCAACCTGCCCGTGTACACCCCAGGCTGGGAAGATAGCACCACGGGCAACATGTTTGCGGCCTGCGTGTGGGAGGGTAAACTCAAGGGCCACACCAGTGTGGGATCGGGCACGGAGCAAATGGTCCACCTCATGCGCTGGTACACGGAAAACCACGGCGCTACGGACAAGAGCCCCAGCGTGGGCTTCTTCCAGGTGGGCGGCGGTATCGCTGGAGACTTTGCCATCTGTGCGGTACCCGCGTTGATTCAAGACCTGCGCAAGACGGACACGCCCTTCTGGGGCTACTTCTGCCAAATTTCCGACGCCGTCACGAGTTACGGCGGATACTCGGGCGCGGTGCCGAATGAGAAGATCACCTGGGGCAAGTTGGATGTGGACACACCCAAGTTCATGATCCAATCGGACGCCACCATCGTGGCGCCGCTGATTTTCGCCTACTTGCTGGGTGATTGATAACAATTCTTTCATCCATGTCGGGCGCAGGACCCAAGGGCTGCAGGTGCAAGAGCGCTTTTGTGGCCGAAGCACTGCCCCGCTGATGACAACCTTGGTAGGGTGAGGCATGGGAGCCGAGAGTTTTGATGACGACATCCAGCCCACGCGGGATGCGGGTAGCGAGCTACTTCACAGCGTTCAACTTACCGGTGCCACCGTCCGGATTACCGCTGGCCCCGATCAAGGGCAGGTTACCAAGGTCTCTCCCACGGGCTTGGTGATTGGCGCAGGCGCTGGCTGCGATTTGCGCCTACACGACCCCTTGGTTTCCCGCCGCCACCTGGAGCTACGCCCCTCTCGCAAGGGGGTTCATCTGCGGGACTTGAGCAGCCGCAACGGTACCTACATCGGCGGTGCGAAGGTGTCGGAGGCATTGATCAAGCGGGATACGGTGCTTTCCATCGGCAAGAATCGCCTCGCTATCTCGGTGGAGCGGGCAGGTGTTCAGCTGGCGGTCTCCGAGCGCACCACCTTTGGCCGGGCCATTGCCCATAGCGATGCTCTCAGGCACGTCTTTGTGCTGTTGGAGAAGGCCGCGCGCAACAATGTGACCGTGCTGCTTGAAGGGGCTTCTGGCACAGGTAAGGATGTCCTCGCCCATAGCCTGCACGATGAAAGCAAGCGCAGCGAAGGGCCCTTTGTGGTTTTTGATTGCGCCGCTACCCCAGAGCACCTGTTCGAATCGGAGCTATTTGGTAATGAAAAGGGAGCGTTTACCGGTGCCGTAAGCGCCCGGGAAGGTGCCTTGGAGCAGGCACACGGGGGAACGCTCTTTTTGGACGAAGTGGGGGAGCTGCCCCTCGAAATGCAGCCGAAACTCCTGCGGGCACTGGAGAACCGCTCCTTTCGCCGGCTGGGCGGCAAGCGCACCCTCGAGGTGGACATCCGCGTGGTTGCCGCAACCAATCGGGACTTGAAAGACGCCGTCGCCGAAGGGGAGTTTCGGGAAGATCTCTTTTACCGGCTAGCGGTTTTGCACGTGGCTGTGCCACCGCTGCGGGATCGGCGGGAGGATATCCTACCCATTGCCCGCATGTTCCTGGCTCGCATTAGTGGCGACGAAGACGTGACGCTGCCCGATGAGTTGGCCCAACTGCTTGAGGACTACCAGTGGCCCGGCAATACCCGGGAGCTGCGCAATGTGGTGGAACGTTACGCCGCGTTTGAAGAGGCCAGCGCCGAGGTTCTCTTTTCCCATGCGCTTAAGCCGAAGGGCGGGGGCGGGGCATTGGAGCTTTCAACGTACCAGCGCTTGCCATATTACGAGGCGCGGCAGCGGCTTTTGCATGATTTCAATCAGCGCATTCTCAACGACGCCGTCAAAGCTGCGAGGGGCTCCGTCGCGAAGGCCGCGAAGGCCCTGGAAATGCCCCGGGGAAGCCTATATCGCATGTTGCAACAGCTCAAATCGGGTGTTGAACCGGAAAGCGAATAAGCCCGGTAGCTCGCGCTCTGTACGGAAATCTGGCCGCTGAGTTCTTATTCGCCGGCCCGCTCCGGCAAAACGTTCAACAAGCGAATCGCCCGGGGCACCACTTGAAACCTGGCGGGCAGGGTTCCGGGCGATTCCCCGTCCGCATCCAAAAACACTGAGCCGGCCTCGAGGGGCGTTATTTGCATTTCCTTGCCCCGTAGCCAGTGCACACCCGGCAGCGCCACGTGGCTTCCCAAGTAGATATGAGGCGCCAGAAGCAAACTCGCCAGCAGGGGCCGTGATTCAATGATCACCATATCCAATAGCCCGTCGGCGAGCTTGGCTTGGGGGGCAAAGCGCATTCCTCCCCCCGCGATGGGGCCATTGCATGCGAGAGTCACGTAGATCCGGCCTTCAAATACCAGCTTGCCGTCCACGTGCACCCTTACGAGGGCCGGTTGGTAGCTTCCCAACGCGCGCAGGGATGCGATCAAGAAAGCCAGTTCGCCCCCGAGAACCTTGGAGCCGTTCTCCACCAAGCGGTTGACTTCCCCGCTCATTCCACATGATGCGATATTTAGAAAATAGCGTTGCTGCCCGGCCTCGCTGCCTATTTGCAAAAGCCCAGCGTCCGCGAGGGTTACTCGGCCCTGCGACAACCCACGGAGGCTGGCTTCCAAATCCTGGCCCCCCGTCAGGTTGCGGCAAAAGTCCCCGCCGGTTCCGTAGGGCAAGCAACCGAACTCCGCATGGCCCGCGCCGTTGGCCAGCAAGCCATTGAGTACCTCGTGATGGGTCCCATCGCCTCCCAAACTCAAAATACGTGAGGCGCCTGCATCCAGCGCAGCTTGAGCCTGGGCCTTGCCATCGCCGGCGCGGCGGGTTGGGCGTGGGTGCACCGGGCCCAAGTGGCGCTCGATCTGGGCCCTCACTTGCTGCCAGCGTCCCCCGAGGCGGCCACCAGCGGCCACCGGATTGTAAATCACGTGGGTGCTGGCACTCATTGGGCCCCCTGCCGGCTCTTGAGGTGTTCCTTATAGCCTTTACTCAAGGTGCCGAACCAGCCGTCCAAGTAGGCCAAGAAGCCCGAGTAGTTCCCGTGCACTCGGTAGTGGTGGTAGTCGTGATGCAAGGCGCCATCCGAGCCGGGCAAGAAGGCCGTTGGGCTCCACGGGAATGCGTAGCCACAGTGGCCTTCCGCCGCTTCCCACTGACGAAAGCACACCCATACCCAGAGGGTGGCTACGTGACAGCTCAGCAGGCAGGGGCCAATAAGCGCAATGCTGCCTGTAAGAACGAACTCCAAGGGGTGCATGTTGTGGCCTGTAATGGCCCATGGCGTTCGGATTTGGTGATGAATCTTATGGATATGCCGAAAGAGGGGGCCCCAATGCATGGCACGGTGCATCCAATAGTAGATAAAATCATCCAAATAGATGATTCCAACTAGTTTGAGAGCAATCAAGTAAGCTGGCGGCATTGGCCCTAGGTGCAATCCTGATAGCCGCAATACCGGCCAGCCGAGCACCACCAACGCGCTCAGCCATAGGTTGTTTTTGAGCCAGACCCACAAGGATTGACCCACAATTTCCCGCGCCGGCTTCTTGGGCCCCCGGGCTTGGATACGATACTTGGCGAGGCGTTTGGGGTTGCGCCAAGCTAGCCAGGTGAGGGGCAGGGCAAAGGTCAGAAATGCCCCCATGCTCACGGCGGTGCTACCCACGGCAATCCACCAGAACCGGGGGCTATTCCACTGGGTAAAAAAGGCCATGGCGCTAGGGTAGCAAACCACGCACCCTCGCGGGGCACCGGCCCTTGCCCCCGGGGTGGTTCGCCCCATGTTCTTTGCAACCCGGCGGGCAATTTCCCTTGCCATGTCGCGGGTCTTTCGCCACTCGTTGAAGGGCAGGCGAGGTCTACGTGACACTCGGTGCCGTTCGAGCAAGCTCACACTTGGCTCCCTCTTCCCCCGTAGCGGCGTGCTGCCTGTTCGCTGCCTCCCTCCTGCCGCGCTGCCCTCCCCCTATGAGCGAAGCATCCAAGAGCCCTCCCGCCGAACGCAAGCTATTGCTCGTGGTGGCGGCGATGCAATTCGTCAACATCCTCGATTTTATGATGGTGATGCCGCTGGGGCCCGATTTTGCCAAGCAGTGGGCGATTCCTACGTCCTCCTTGGGCATCGTGGGGGGAAGCTATACCGCTGCGGCGTGCATTTCGGGCGTGGTGGGAAGCTTCTTTCTCGACCGCTTTCCACGAAAAAAAGCGGCCACTTGGGCCATGGTGGGGTTGGGTCTCGGCACCCTGTCCGGCGCATTTGCGGTGGGCTTTCACAGCCTGATTGCTGCGCGCATCTTCGCCGGCATGTTTGGGGGCCCAGCTTCCAGTTTGGCTGTATCCATCGTGGCGGATCAGGTCCCGGTAGAGCGCCGGGGCAAGGCAATGTCCACGGTGATGGGGGCGTTTGCCATTGCATCGGTGTTTGGTGTCCCGGTGGGGCTTGAGCTGGCCAGGCGCGGCGGTGTGCGCGCGCCCTTTGCGGTGGTTGGGTGTTTGGCGTTGGTGATGGCCTTGGTGGCCCGGCGTTTTCTTCCCGACCCCACCAGCTCCTCCGCTAGTGAACCCAGCGCGGCCGAACCAAAGGCCACTTTGGGAACCCTGCTGCAAAACCGGCTGGTGCCCCTCTCATGGCTCACAACCAGCGTGGCGCTGATGAGCGGTTTTATCCTCATCCCCAACATCGCCGCGTATGTGCAGAAGAACCTGCTTTTTCCCCGGGCTCATTTGCCCGTGCTCTACCTTGCGGGCGGCGGTATGAGCATCGTTTCCGCCACCTTCTCCGGCCGGCTGGTGGACCGGCTTGGCTCCTTCGTGATGGTCACCATCGGGGTAGCGTGCGTGGTTCTTGCAACCTATGCCGGCTTTGCTGCTTGGCCTGGGCTGCTGCCTGTGCCGGGGATATTCATGGCGTATATGTTCTCCATGTCCGTGCGCAACGTGGCCTACACCACCCTGGCCACCCAGGTGCCGCGCCCCTTTGAGCGGGCCCGCTTTATGTCGATCCAATCGGCCATCCAACATGGCTCCTCGGCGACGGGCGCATTCTTTTCGACGCGCATCCTCTCCCACGAGCCAAGCGGTGCGTTGATTGGCATGCGCAAGGTGGCGTTCCTCTCCATGGGGCTTATGTCCCTCCTGCCGGTGTTGGTGTTTTTGCTGCAGAAGAAGCTACGGGCGCGGGACGAGGCAAGCACCGACGAGACCGAGCTGAAGCCGGTGCAGCAGCCCACGAGCTTATGACAATTTTCACACCGCTGACACCGTCGCGCCCCTGAAACTCCCCCGGTGACCGTGCTTTAGCCCTTGGTTTGAGGCAGTTTCGAGGTAAGTTCTAGGGGCGCCGCGGGCGAGGCATAATGACTGCTGGCGCATTCGAACATCTTTACTTCACATTCTGGAGGACCCCAAATGGCAATTACTAACCGCAAACGGCTGCTTGTTTCAGCGGCGTGCATCACCCTCTTCCTCGGTTTGATCCAGGGCTGTAGTGGTGACGACGACGCGTCCCCTTCCAACGCGGGCGGCAGCGCTGGCACAGCGGGGGCCTCTGGCGCCTCTGGCTC
>WURV02218885.1:0-10558 GCA_011762755.2 Epimenia babai
TGCGTTCGTCGTCCACACAACAGGACTTTGCACCCGGCATCGTGAAACACTCTAGCACAGGCTGCACATCAGAAAAACGTCAAAAATATAGTAACAAAGTTCATTGTATAAGGATTGGTATACTGCACTTTAAATTTACTCATGCAGCTTGCTAAATGTCAGTGTACCAGCAAGCTCCCCCAACAAATTTACTTTTGGGCTATATCAATTTTGAGCTATTATTTTGTCTTGTCACAGATAAATTTAATCTGTATTAACTTATGGTTGAGATTGAATCGACAACAGAAACTGGGATAAAGTACCTTGCCCAAGGGTGCAAAGAGAAAACTCAGTTCGTGATCTAACTCTCAGCAGTACCAACTGCGTTATCCCATTCCTTATAGACATGACGTAACAGAACTAGTGTAAACGCTTTCAGTCAACATTACATCCCGTTTAGGATTTTGGACAAGGTGGTTGATGATCATGCTTAATTATTTAATTATTTTAGTGTAGCTGAAATTGCATGCACCACAACTGACAATGTGCGCTTTACATTTTATATGTCTGATTGATGGGTACAAGATGCAGTAGAACCAAACTAATCATTTTCTCATATCTGTGAAGTAGTTCCACATGCATAATAAATGTTGTGTGAACAAAATTAATGGTTCCAACATATAGTATTTTTTAAGCTGACAACGATCAATAGGAATAAAGTCATATATTTATTATTTAATTATTTATTACATATTATTTATTGTTGCTACCAAAATATAGACTATTCTAGAATACAACGTTATATACAACAGAGCCTGTTGGCAACTTATAAAACTATGAGCCTAATATTGTATACAGACAGTATCATTACAGATGGAATAGACTTGAGTAGTATAACAATAATGGGTATTATACACAAAATTAGAAGATGATGATTGTTTCTTATGATTAAAGTATGCACCAATAGTTATGCTACTGAATATGTCTGCGTATTAGATTGAGACAATAGTAGTGGTAGATAGAATATTCATAACAGTGTCATGTTGGAGTAAAGGTAATCGAATTTGAGAATGGAGCCTGCAGAAAGAATAAAAAGATGACTATACATAACATATAACTACCAAATGCAAAATACACGATATAGCAAATAAGATCGATTATTTGCCATCAGAGAGTAGCTCCTCAAGTGCCAGATTGAGAAGGTAGCTGCCAAGATGAATTTTGAATAAAGTATAGTCAGTGAGTGTGCGGATATAGTCAGGAAATAGTCAGGAATGGTGTTAATGGTCCGTGGGCCAAAATAGTGCCAATGTGGCATTACTGAAGAAAATATGGTAAACACGAAACTAAACCCCCTTTAACCTGACTAAACTAAAAACGCTGCATTTCTTTGGCGGTTTAAAGTTAAATACTAAAGTTAATAATCTACCCTATAAGATGCTGCTAGTGAAATGTTGAGAAATTCTGTTCGTGAAAACATTCAAATTACTAACATATATAAAATCAATGTAAAAAAATTGTTAAATGAATTTAAACTTAAAGTAATATAAGCAGACCCTCTCCAAGTCCGGCAGATGCACCGGTGATCAAGACGACTTTTCCTTTAACTGGCACTTTCCGGCAGAGATGATACCTCATCAGATAATACACTACAGACGCAAAAATGAGACACGTGCTGCCCAAACAGAGTAGTGAGTTTGTACAGAAGACTGACATGTTTGATGGAGAGTCGGTGCACTTTCGCCTAAAGATGAATGACAAAGTGCAAATCGGCATCCACCATGTTGTACTTTATACACCACGTGACATGCGCGTATTAGCGATTTTTTTCGTTTCCCCATTGAGAAGTTGAGATCCTATAAAAACATGTTTTTATATGATCTCTATTAAGAAGTTGTGAAACTAAAAATTTTCCTATTTATTTAGCGATTTTTTTAGGTTCCGGCGTTTTAATAGTGGAGTGGAATAAAAAGTGGGAAATGGTATTTAATGGCGAAACAAGTAAATGTAGGTATGGAGACCTTGGTGGCAGAAGGATATTAATTTGCTGTAAAATGTTGAGAGAAAGGTAACTAGGATGGTACCAGGCTTTGCTACGTTTAATTATGATGAAAGGTTAGAGAAAAAGAGATTGAATCTGACGACATTGGCGAGTAGAAGAGCAGGAGGTGATCGGATTGACATATAAAAGATGGTTCACGGTCTGGATAGAATTAATTCGGAGAACTTCTTCAAGCGAAATGTTGAGAGAGGAACCAGAGGTGATTCGCTGAAGTTATTAATGGAGGATGCACGACTCGATGTACGGAAATATGTGTTCAAAAAGAGGAGAGTGAACGATTGGAACAAATTGCCGGAAGAGGCGGGCGGGTACCGCAGTCACTGAATGAGTAAAAATGCTATATTAAAAGATATTTGAAGTATCGTACGGAGGTTTACAAAGGTCACTGAAGAGATCTTCTTATTCTACAAATAAGGCTTGTTCTGATGTATATAATAATATCAAATAGATTACATACAGGGTGATTCATAATTATGTACCCTCTTTTGTAATGAGAAATTATATTACTATAAACGTGGCAAGTACGCATGTTTTATTACGTCACGTTCTTAGTACGCTTCAAGATGGCGAGGTTAAGCGATGAAAACTGTACTCAGAAAGTGACGTAATAAAACATGCGTACTTGCCAATACTATATATGCGACGTTAATAATTAATAATAATAGTAAGCTCGCTGGAGGTTATTCGGACATATACTTCGTCTTGATGACAGGGTTCCTGTTCCTACTAAAATCTCCATGTATCATTACTAGAGTGTCGATACAGGAGAAGGTAAATTTTGTGGTAGACCGCGCACGACACTGGCGACGAAAATAAACGACATAAAATTAATGGTCGTGTTTGAGATTAAAGAAAAGAATTTCCCTGCTGTTCGTGATCAGAATTACGCCAAAATAACATCAATACAGGGAGAAATAGGAAAGCTTGAAACCGCAGATGATCTACACTCGCTACAGGTTGCTGCTAGCGACCGTGACCAGTGGAATGACTTCGTGTTCAGTATTTTGGCTTCGGTAGAAGCAATCTCGACATAGTGCGTTGTTGGGAAGCAAACACGGCTTATGATAATATAATACAAAAGTGGGTACATAATTATGAATCACCCTGTATATTGAAAATTGTGAAAATATCATAGTATGTCTTTAACCGCGTTATTGGCGCAGCCTTATTAGTTTAGGGAGCTCATTATCTTTTAGTGTTAATTCATATGTGTGTTATTTTCTGTAAATAAAAATGATTTTAAATAGTGTATTTATTGATGTAAAGTGTATGAGACAGCAACGCTATTAGTGCACTTTAAATCAAATGTGGATGAATATTGGAATAAACTGGATGAATCATTTCTTTTCACTTACTCGTCACCGACTGCCCTTGCGGCTGCCCGAAGGTAATTTCAGGTAATGAATAATTAGCTACTCGTATAGTGCAGTTGATAGTTAAAAGGGGATGTGTAGCTTTGCAGATCTTACTATTACGAAAAAAATGAATAAACATTCTATTAATAGCGTTAGGTTGAAAATAGCCAGTTTTACAAATTCTTTAACTGAAGAAATAATGACAATTTTTATCTAGTTTTTTGTATGAGTCAAGAGAGTCATGATGAGCGAGTCCGCCTGGTTGCTCTCCATATATAACGCATCGAAACACTCGACTGAGGCTCAACTCACTTTAACCTGACGTTAAGTTGGGTTGTGTGGTTTTAATTAAACTTAGTTACTATATTTTATTCTATGCCGGCGTCACCGCATTACTGACACCCTCATTCAAAGGCACAAACTCTACGTCTGTTCTATGCACATCAGCCCAACAACATCACTAGTGTTTCAGAGCAACAAAGAAGGTGCATGTGTGTGTATAGATGTATGATAACTTCACTCAACTGGATGACTCAACAGTAGATAGCTTCTTCAATAAAACGCGTTTAAATGTGTGATTTATACAATAGTTTTACCTCTTTGTAACACAAATATTCCTAAACTTTAACAATCTTGTTTTATATGTTTAGTATCGTATTATATACTGCCTATCTTCATACACTGGCAGTTTACATATTCTATGTTTAATCAGTCTTAATGGTTGTCACAAAATCGCTAACAAGTCCACTGTTTACCTTCATTTAGGGTTGCCACGATAAACATAACATTTAGTGCCTACAAAACGGCTCGGTCGACCTAAATATCGCGAATATTGATTGTTATTTTGTTTGAACCGTATCATGCCAACCCTTAGTTTTGTTACGCGCCCCAAGCTGTGACACGATGAGCGGTCTTGGTGTCAGGTGAAATACGTTTGATAGGAAAATTAACATATTTCTAAGTTAGTGGAGGGGAGTTTAAGCGTTCGGACAGTGCGCAACTATATTTTGGTTTGTTTAAGAAGTTGTAATTGCGAAAGTTTATTGCATTATGGTCAGAGTTTGAGTGGGCTAACTTTGTCGTTAAACCACTATTAAGTTTGTGTATAACTGCAGATAAACCGAATCTAGAATTCCTGTGGATACAGGTTTCAGTCCAGAATTGGCAGCTGGATCAAGAACTACAGTGTGCGCGCGTGACTCATCTGGTGAAGAGCGTGAAATCTTTCGACGCACGGGCGATTAGTCGATATTAACGTATACCGCCGAATTGAGCGTGAACGCTTTACGTTAAATTTTATCTGGAGTCGTGGGTCGACGTCAGGCGTTGGGTGAATGTAGCTGTTCGAATAGTCCTACAAAGAGATTGATTGCATACTCGACTCGGGTGCAGCCGAATAATTCGTCGCATATACTTGAGTACTGTGAAGCCCTTAGTCGGCTCGGGAGTTGTGAGCCAAGTTGCTTTGCGTTTTTTTTTTCTGTCAATCATACGACCCGAGGCATATTTGATCGACAACAGTATTGCTGACATCAAATCACTCTGTCCTAGTTTGTCCGAAAGGGAGCTTGACACAAACCACTGCATCGGTCGACCAATGCGCATGCGCCTAATGTATCCTTCACAGCGTGTGTCGTGTATTGCCGGTTTATAATGATATCTGATTATTGTCAGTGTAGTTTATGGCACTGTGCACGGTGTTAGTTTTTTTTGGGGGGTGTCTTAGCGATATCTATCTAAATTAGGTCAGAGTATCAGCCAGCCCTTGACCCTGTTGCCAAGTATTGTTCGTATTGTTCGAAAATAAAATTCACATGCGTATATGCTGCACTATGAGTATTTGCTTTCCTTCTATCGGTATAATTACGTCTGCATGACCATACCCATCGATCTACCGGTGACACTGGTGTCAGAAGTGGGATGGTCCAGAGGTTTCTTGTACCGATGCTAGTAAGGACGAACAGAGCTGGCTTATTGCTCTCCCTTTAACTAATTTTCATTTTCCTGGTTGATACCCCGTTTGTTCAAAATTGTATAGAAATACTTTGCACACAAACGTACTAATCGGTTCCTTTATTAATTGAACTAATCGTTTCTTTATTGATCTACCATTAATAATGTCCCTATTATGGATTATTTGTTCACACACAGGTTACGACACTTAATTATACTGTTCTTATATATGGCGAGTGACATAGCTCGGTTAAAGGCTGAGGGGGTGGAGCTTGGATACGAAGGCCTAGAGCTTAGGGCATTTGTCAGTCAACAGCAAGAGTACTTGCGCGAAGATAGACATCTCAGGCGCGAACTAGAAAAGGAACAGTCCGCAGAAAGATTAGCTGCCGTAGAATTGCAAGCGGCGCGCGAAGAACGAGAATCACGTGAGCGACAGGCGGATAAGGATCGAGATTTCAGACTACGCCAGCTGGAGATGGAGAACCAGCAACGTGAAGCAGACCGCTATCATCAAATTGACGTGCTCAATCAACGCTCAATGCAACCAATGACCCAATATGGTGATAATCTTTTGAGTAAAGCAGAGCTCCCAAAGATGTCTGTATTTCGGGAAGATAAAGACGAGATTGATTCGTTCTTGAGAAGATTCGAGCGACAGGCCGAACTCAGAGGCTGGAAGAAAGAGGATTGGGCCACTAGCCTGTCTACACTTTTGGAAGGCAAGGCGTTGGACGTATACTCCAGGCTTGCGGACGAAGACGCAAGAAACTATGAGGCACTGAAGACTGCCCTCCTGTTGAGATACGAAGTTGATGAAGATGGATTTCGTCGACGATTCCGAACGGAAAAACCTGAAAGGGGTGAAACTTTTGCACAATTTTCTGTGAGACAAGAAGCTAATCTGAGCCGCTGGTTAGAACTTGCAGATGTGGAAAGGACCTTCGCTGCACTTTTCGATGTGCTTCAGCGGGAGCAGTTTCTTGAGATATGTAGTAGGGATCTTAGACTGTTCATCCGTGAACGCAATCCTGCAACTATCAAAGACATGGTTTATATAGCCGACCAATATCGGATAGCAAGAGGTGTGGACGCATTTGGCTTGGTACAGCGTGATCGCCTAGCGCAGCCAGTATCGAGTAGGTCCGACTCGGCAAGTCTGCATACATCCACCCAGCAACCCACTGGCTCTCCACGCGGGAGAACAATCTTTGACCAGCCCCCGTGGAACCACGGCGTAAGAGGACGAGGGATGTTAAACCGATCGGCGGAGCAACGAGCGTGCTTCAAATGTAACCGGGTCGGCCATATTGCAGCCAACTGTCGTCTAAGGCACGTTGCAGCCAATGTTGACACAAATAATACATGCCCGCGAACTGAACCGTCGCGGACAGGAGCTGACCCTGATCATGTAGCATCGTGCACTAGCACATGCGGAAATTTATCGAGTGTTATTTATTCAGCGGTGAACGAATATCAGCTAACAAATGCCTGCCAGGTCAAGAACTCTGTTTACATGCCAATTTCATCTGGCTTTGTCGGCGACCGGCTCGTTACGGTATTGCGGGATACAGGCTGCAGTTGCATCGTTGTAAAGAGAAACATAGTTAAGACGGGTTGTCTTACCGGCGAGACTCGGACATGTGTGTTGGCAGATGGCACGACTTTAGAAAGCCCGGTGGCGCGCATCACTATCGACACGCCATATCTTGCTGGTAGGTTCGACGCACTTTGTATGGAAAAACCGGTGTATGATCTCATCATTGGAAACGTCTTGAATGCGCGACCACCGCATGAACCGGATCAGACATGGAGACGTATTGTTTCGGCCATTGAGACACGAGGTCATGCTAAGAAGAGGACGCTGCCTCCCGAAGGCTTGACGGTCAGCCTGATGCCCATAGCAGACGTATCGCCAAATGATATAAAGGAATCACAAGCCACGGATCCTACCCTAGCCAAGATCCGCAAGATGGCGAATAGTAGCCAGGATGTAGTCGTGAAGAACGGCAACGTTCGCTGGTTTTACCAAAATGGGCTTCTCTACCGCCAATTCTCATCACCTGCAGTTGTTCATGGCCGAAAGTACAAACAATTAGTTGTTCCCACACAGTATCGTATCGCGGTCATGTCACTGGCACATGATGGAATGATGTCGGGGCACCTAGGAACCAAAAGAACAATTGATCGAACTATTACCGAGTTTTATTGGCCGGGCATTCAAAGCGATATTAAACGGTATTGTCGCTCCTGTGACATTTGTCAACGTACTGTTTCCAAAGGAAGAATCACGAGGGCACCGTTACAAAGAATGCCCACCATAGAGGTTCCCTTCCAACGTGTTGCCGTCGACATCATAGGGCCTCTTTACCCTCGCACCGATAGAGGTAATCGATATGTGTTGACATTGGTGGACTACGCAACGAGATACCCAGAGGGCGTGGCACTACCCAATATAGAATCTGTGACGGTGGCTGAGGCGCTGATAGATATATTCAGTCGGATTGGTGTCCCGAGAGAGATGCTGTCGGATAGAGGCTCACAGTTCACATCACAGATGATGGATGAGGTGTGCCGGATGCTCTCGCTGACACAGCTTACCACGACGCCTTATCATCCGATGGCAAATGGCCTCGTAGAGAGATTTAATGGAACAATCAAACATATGCTTCGCCGGATGTGTAGTGAACGGCCTTGTGATTGGGACAAGTACCTTAACGCGGTGATGTTCGCGTACCGCGAGGTCCCGCAAGAGTCGACAGGCTTCTCTCCTTTTGAACTCATATATGGTCGTACGGTTAGGGGCCCAATGACGATTTTAAAAGAGTTGTGGACAAAGGACGTGGACGATGAGGAAGTACATACCGTCTACCAGTACGTCATAGAACTAAGGGAACGTCTTGAGTCAGTCTGTCAGCTAGCCCAAGACTCGTTAAATAAGTCATCACGGAAGTACAAAAAGAACTTTGATCGCAGGTCCCGCATGCGTCAACTAGCAGTTGGGGATCGCGTGTTGATACTCCTGCCAACAAGCAAAAATAAACTGATGATGTCCTGGAAAGGGCCATACACTGTCGTCGATTGCATAAGACCTGTAGATTACAAAATTGCTGTCGGAAACAAAATAAAAACTTTTCATGTTAATTTACTGAAAAAGTATGTCGAAAGAGAGACTGTGGCTGTTGCGGTTGTTCCGCAGTCTTTGGGCGAGGATGATCTCATTATCTGTGAAGACAACTCGGAGGGGCCGGACGATGTGGATGTTAACCAAAGTCTAGATCCTGAACAAGGGGATGTGTTTCGTAGTCTTCTAGTTGAGTTCAGCGATGTGTTGTCCGACAAACCGGGGAAAACGGATCTAGTTCAACACGATATCACTCTCACATCTCAGGAACCCGTTCGCAACACCTACCCGATCGCGTATAATGTCATGGAAACTATCAATGCTGAAGTCGACAAAATGATCAGATTGGGCGTGATAGAAGAGTCAAATAGTCCATACTGCTCACCTATAGTCATAGTTCGCAAAAAGGATGGCTCTCATAGATTCTGCGTCGATTATCGGAAATTGAATGATTTGACCATTTTCGATGCAGAACCCATGCCGATTATAGAAGACGTCTTTGCAAAGATGGCTGGCTACTCATACTTCTCAACTTTGGACCTGGCAAAGGGATACTGGCAGGTACCTCTGACGACCCAAGCAAAGACTTATACCGCTTTCCGATGTCCCAAGGGATTGTATCAATTTCGGTACATGCCGTTCGGATTAGTTAATGCGCCTTCGTCATTTTCAAGGATGATGAGAAAGCTACTGCATGGGTTACCTAACGTCGACAATTTTGTAGACGATATTATCATATACACACATACAGTTGATGAACATGTCACGGCGCTCCGTCGTGTCCTCGAGAGACTCCGTCAATCCAATTTAACTGCAAAGCCCAGTAAATGCGTCATTGCTTATGAGAAACTGGATTGTCTAGGGCATCAAGTCGGCAAAAATGAACTTAGCGCAAATGCAGATAAGACGCGAGCAATATCTGAAGCAACACCACCGACTACAAAGAAGCAGCTAAGATCATTCCTAGGCCTCGCTAACTTCTATCGAAAGTTCGTCCCAAGATTTGCAGAGATCGCCAAGCCACTGACAGAGTTAACTAAAAAATGCATGCCAAATTGCCTGTCGTGGAGAGAAGAGCAGCAGAAGTCATTTGAAGAACTTAAACATGCCCTCGTCAACCAACCTATCCTCAAGTTACCGGACTTGTCCAATCCTTTCATACTCCAAACAGACGCATCCAATTGTGGACTTGGTGCAGTTCTTCTACAGATGGAAAACGGCGAGAGGAAACCCGTTGCGTATGCAAGCAGGAAGTTGAAAGGGGCGGAGGAAGGGTATGCCACGGTGGAAAAGGAATGCCTTGCGATAATTTGGGCAGTTAAGAAATTTACGCGTTATCTGTACGGTCGTCAATTCGACCTCGTGACTGATCACAAGCCCCTCACATTCCTGCGATCAGCCAAGTCAGAGAATTCTAGACTACTAAGATGGGCATTGAGCCTGCAGCCATACAGATTCAGAATTCTGTCTGTCAAAGGGAGCGAGAACAGTGGGCCTGACTATCTGAGTCGACAAGAAGATAGCTCGGATAACGCAGAGGCTGTCTGCAGCATATTGCCTCGCTACGAACTATCGCAAGCCAAACGGAGAGTGGACGAGCGCGGGCACGAAGGAGAAGTATTTCGTGGAGGCTACACACGGCATGCCTCGACACGGAAAAGACTCAGTCGGAGTACACGAGAAAAACGACGAGATGAGCGCATATTGCGAAACGAGTTGTGGCCGCACACTAACTTGTTAGAGAGGACATCCGATAGAAATTAAGGACTGCAAAATAAGCTCACATATTCACACTATGTCGATTTTGTATTTTAAAAGTAATTTGCTATGTACTTTTTTTTCCGTGGGGAGGTAATGTCACAAAATCGCTAGCAAGTCCACTGTTTACCTTCATTTAGGGTTGCCACGATAAACATAACATTTAGTGCCTACAAAACGGCTTGGTCGACCTAAATATCGCGAATATTGATTGTTATTTTGTCTGAACCATATCGTGTCAACCCTTAGTTTTGTTACGCGCCCCAAGCTGTGAGTGACACGATGAGCGGTCTTGGTGTCAGCTGAAATACATTTGATAGGAAAATT
>WURV02218896.1:0-10558 GCA_011762755.2 Epimenia babai
AAACATGAACCTATCATAGACTTAGCGGAGTGTGCGACATATGTAGTTCATATGTAGACATTTGGAACCAGTGGCGTTAATGGAAAATGGTCAATTGTCTGCCCAGACTCGGTGGGTTTTTCACACTAGGTGTTTTCCCCCACCCCTTAGAAGTGAGGCTAATTAGATTGTCGTGTTAACCACATTAATAGGCTGTCTTTCTATAATGGCCCAGGATGGCCTATCACCAAGATTACTTGGATAATCAGCCTATAAATACATACATACATACATACAAGTACCATTGAAGAGCCTGTACGGATAAACTGCCCTCACTTTGGATTAGAAAACACATGGAAATTCGTCAAGAATGGCGTATCTTCCGCATGACCTGGTATATCGTTAGTTTTCATCGCCGCACCGTTCTGTGACTAATTGCTTCAACATTCCGTGACCGTTCTGTGAAGTTTAGTTAAATATGCTAGAGAAATTATGATAAAGCATATTGCTCGGGAATTTAACGAGAAATCATGATTACTATTGCCAAGGAACCTAATTGTCTGCCATGTTATTCCCGAGACGGAATAGTGTGGTTTGGTTTGTAGTCCGGCGCCCCACCAACCGTGTTACCTTCATTTTATGTTGGTGTCGAGTGATAAGGCTCTACCTACAATCTCCCGCTGATGTTCGCGACCCACGTGTTGGTGCCGCGTCGTTACGTTCGCAGCTCAGCGCCCCCATTCACTGGGCTCCGCCGTTTCCGCGTTTGTGTCATGTGGTTAGGTTTGAAGCCCTTTGCCTCGCCCACTGAACCCTGCGGGTTCCATGTTAGCGTCGTGTGGTTTCAGCTGAAAAATGCAGCGGCTAACGTGCTGCGCGAGACATGGTTTATCTACAAATACACTAAACTCGTGCCGAAAATCAACACTGCCCGCGTACGCGTTCACCAGCGCAAGTTCCTCCGCGCCATACACAGGTCATGATTGTATCACAAGTCGTCTATTATTATTATCGTCGTCATTTATCATTTTTGTACATTTATTATTAAACCCGGTGTCATTTGGCCGCTCTTTTAGTAATATACCAAGGCCGATAGCTAGCAACACAATATTTACAATGTTATTGACACAAATATAGCATTCTTTATCCAAAAACATTTAGCGCGGTGTCCCTTTTCTTCCCATAAATTTTGCACGATAGAAATCATTTCTCTTTACTCACTTCAAATACGCGCCGTGAACAACGGAGTTATATATTCCCGAAAAGCATATAAATTATAGACTTTGGTTCGTTAAAAGAAGTCACACAGTGTTATATAAGACAACGTCTTTATATGTTGATTTATTCAGTTTTCACCGAAGATGCATGTATTGGCATACTGAACAACGTTGGCGGTAGACTGATTGATGAACAAGTGTAAACTGTTTCGATTTCAGCCTCCGCCACATAAAGATGGATCAGAGAAAGTTGACGGAAAATCAAAACACTCTCACGGACATGGCGCGGGTGGGTGCTGATCATAATTTTCTACAGCAGTATCCTATGTGTTTGTATGTACAATATAAACAAGTAGTTCATCGCGCTACTTTATTACTGGTATTACAGACAGTCGCAATTATTACTATAAAGATCAAATAAGACTATAAACAAGTAGAGGAGTCTTTGTCTTACTGAACGTTGCGTTTGTTTTGGTCATAGAAAGCGTGTCATTGCTTCGGCAACATATTCGCACTTGGGTAAACATTTTGTTGCTGTTTCCATATGCCTTTAAATGGGATTTGTCTGCGAAAATCGCGCGTTTATCTTGTTATGTGGGCATATTGAATGGGTGGCACAACCTGGTCTCGCATTGTCTGAGCAACTCCCTTTTTGTTTGGTTATATCATGTGCGACAACATTGTCATTCTTTCCGAAGCTTGTTGCTCATAATACATGAGAATTCCCCTCTCAGCGAGTCAACATGCTTCCGTATCTTTCATTGACTCTAACCACTCATTATACTCATTTATCACTATCCCCAGACGTCATCATGCCGTTCTCTCGCTAATTTTTACCAGTCATCATGCCGTTCTCTCGTTACCTCTCACCAGTCACCATGCCGTACTCTCGTTACCTCTCACCAGTCATCATGCCGTTCTCTCGTTACCTCTCACCAGTCATCATGCCGTTCTCTCGTTACCTCTCACCAGTCATCATGCCCTTCTCTCGTTACCTCTCACCAGTCATCATGCCCTTCTCTCGTTACCTCTCACCAGTCACCATGCCGTTCTCTCGTTACCTCTCACCAGTCATCATGCCCTTCTCTCGTTACCTCTCACCAGTCACCATGCTCTTCTCTCGTTACCTCTCACCAGCCGTCATGCCCTCCTCTAGGTACATTTCACAGGTCAGGATGCCCCTTTATTGGTACCTCTCACCTCGGTACCTTCTCTCCGTAGTATCTCTCACCAGCCATTATGTTTTTCACTCTGTATCTCTCAGACGCCATCTTGTTCCTCTGTTTGTCAGGTCGATATTCGGTCGATAACCGCATATGCTATCGTATTATGTAAGGTGTAGTATTGTTTTCTATATCCGCATTTTAATGCTATATCTATACTTATTTTAGACTTCCAAATCATTGTTTTTTTCAGACTACTATATTAGATTCTGAGTATCGGGCTCATCTATCCCTTGTACTATTTTATCTGTATTCTATTTTGTTCTACTTCCATTTTATCTATATTGTTATAATAAACTTCAATTCTCGTAAAATGGGCTGATCACCTCGCCTACTAAACGGAACGGGGAACTATGTCGGTGGGGACTCGCGAGAATAACACGTACCTTCTCCTGAATCGATCTCATTTTGAAAGATAGATTGAATGTTTAAATCTCACAAATTTCTCGTTTAAGGTGGAAGCATCAACGTTTTTCTCTAACGTTTCTATAACAATCGAACATTGTTCACCATGGGTAGGTTAGCCCATTTTTCGTCAATTGAGGTACGCGTGTATGGCGGAACTGACCGACACTCTTCCTTTCCGTTTTGTAGCCTATAACCAAGCCCGGAATGGAGAATACATCCTGCGTCTATATCTCTATACCGCTTGTTGAATTCAGAGAGGTATATTTTATCCGTTACAATAACTTATGTTATAATTGATAGCGCAACCGTTAGACTGCGAGATTTCAATTTGTCGCTACGAATTTTAACCGGATCCTATCTATCGAAACATCGAATGCCCGAGAGGAGCGAAGATGAAAAATAAACATGTCTCTTGTTGAGTAAAACCTCTCGGAGAGACCAGTACAGCCGCCGTGCGACGTTCGGATAACGACCGCATTCTACGGAAAGAAACGAAAACATCTCAACCGTCAGACTATTAAGAAAGACCGACTTATGATGTCATAGTCATTTATATTACGTTTGCTTCCTCTAATTTCTCAAGACTCGTTACTCTTTAAGCCCATAAAATTCTACCGTCATGCCCGGCTGTCCATGGTATATAATATAGCTGAAATGCTTTCCGAACAAGTTGGGACATCGCGTTGTACAATTTAGTGACCGTGTATTGTTTTTCACGCCGATGTATTGTAGCTACGGGTCTTATTCGTTTTATTCATACTTCTCATTACCTATTTTTACAGATGAAATAAAATAGATTACGCTGAAAGGACCTTTTTACGTTGTAATATCAGTGCTTCTACCATCTGACGTCGCTGTATATCGCATGCTCTCTGCATGGTCTCTATCTCTCTCACCTCTCGGCTATCTTGTCACTTCATTGTAAATAACCATCATTTATCACAGATCTCCCGGAGTGAGCAAAATGTGGAACAAGTGGCGTGTATGACAAAGGTCATCTGTCCGCCCGGAATCGGTGTTTTTCCCCACGGTGTTTTCGTGTTTTGTTTGAGGCTAACCCGCTCGTCCTATGACTACCACTGATGTAGGATAGGTTTGTAAGAGTCAATCATAGCGCAGACAACGGGATCATGTCAGCCTGTTTCTACATACATATATTCTTAAAGAAATCAGTTTACATGGGGTGTGGTCGTTATAGTTGAATATCTGGTCGCGTTACTCTGATTTTCTGGAAACCTTGTATTGCAGATACAAGTACACATACAAGACATGGTGTCTGAAATGCACAGCAATCAGAATGGCTTGGAACGGCGCGTCACTCACCTCGAAGACAAACTTAATGGAATGCAGGTATTGATCGACATCCAACGTTGATTTCGAGAAATGTTTGTTTGTCCTTTTTTCTGATGCACCCGTATAAGTTAAATTCACTCGCTAGAAAATTTCACATTAGACCCAGGTTGCATTTGATCTGGACTTTATATGCTCAAACCAAATGGTTTTATGGTAGCAATTGAAAAATCTGCCATTATAATTTCCTAAAATTAACTCGCTGATGTTAGGATTCGAACGAGCCACCAAGGTTTGTGTCTCTTGGCTGGTAGAAAAAGAACTGGGCCATCGATATAGGACTTGTAGGGACTATCATTGATGCATAAGTAACGTCACCTGTAGTCATTTTATATACTATTTTGTGTTTATTATTCGTCTATTATTCAAATACTAGTTAGATATAGATTCTAACTGTTGGCAGAAATGATATAAGGTCAAGGATGTTTATAATATTTGAGTATCGAAAGAAACGACCGTCAGTATAGAATCGTCTACATGTTATAACCTAATAATTCAAAGGCTAAAAGAATAAAGGTAAGGTAGGATTTAATTTTAAAGGTACAATTCGAATATGACGAGGCAATGTTTCAGAAACGGCTGGACAGTTTACCTCGCGACATAGCACGCGTTCTCAGTAACCACAGCAGACTTCCAAACAGCGACACCCATAACTCTACAGTCACGTCAGATCGTTCTGACACATATCCCGACTCCGTTACTACTGACGCACGAGTCGATATATTCCGTGGCGGCAACCAGCGGCCGTTGAGAACGGAGTCATTCCGTACAATGTCAGAAAGAATGAAGCGAGGCGAAGCTAACCGACCCGCCTCCGAAAGTAATCTCCCATTGAACTACCCGAAACATAAGTTACCCGTGTTTGACGTGTCAGAAAACCCGAAAGTGTAGATAAACGAATTACCTACCTTGACCTATTCATACTGTACATTTATGTCCCAACTAAACCGAGAAAGCGGAGACACGCATCAAATGTACCACGCAGCTCCCATGCTCAGGAAAAGACCCACGCGTGGTTGCAGTATAAGTAGACGACGTGGATAGTTTTAACAATTCTCGGACGTGCTACCCCGAAACGATCATGGAATCGCGAACTGTTTCAAGAACATGGCCAAATAAGAATTCAAGCGCTCGGGTGGAAGATAGGCCTCTTGTCGCTAAACGGATGTCTCTACATCCTTATGTCGTTAAAGCTACAGACCTACGTATATATGGTGACGCATTTTAAAGATTCGTCGCGAATCCCAATCACGAACTTTAGTGACTATCATCTCAGTATATGGCCTATAAATTTCAGTATAACACATTATTTTTAGAGCGCCTTCGAATCAACATTTACCGCCAAAAATGATGAGGTCAAATACGTTTATATATATTCATTCAACCCACAACCAGATCTCACTCCCCACGTACAATTAAAAATCTTTATTATCGAACATATCTAACAAATATCTAATAAAATTTACACATTATATTATATATTTCGACTGCTGTAAGTAACGTTGCTATTTCACTGCAGAGATATCTTAGTGAAGCGTATAGTCTAAATTATTATATACAGTCCTAATAAGTACAATTTGTACAATCTGTCACTTGTGCGTGGTCTGGTGTAGATGAAGTACATACCCTGACATAATGTTTCTATCGTCTTATCTTCCGCGCCGGGCGTGAGACCTACGCTAGCGTTGGAGAAAACTCTCAGTCGTGTATATGACGTGCACTAACTAATTCTCTGTCTATATCGCGTTGTTAATCCGTCCACCCAATCTATATATCCCTCATTCAGCAGTTAGTCTGTAAATACTATATATCCATAATGTATTATACGGTTCCATATAATTATGTTTAAGTGAGATATTATATTAGTAAACAATTGCGTTATATATTTGTGTGTGCGCGTGTGTCAAATTATGTATAGATATTATACACACCTCTAACCAATACTGCTGTCGTCTAGCCGGTGACCAAAGGCTGCGTCTAGTGCTCCCCATTCCCCTCCCCTAAAAATCTATATAAGGCATTACGTATCAATTTGCTCGAGTTCATACCTTACATAAGGGCAGAATGAAGGACGTTAAGTTTCAAGTGATCCTTTCCTATATTCGGACTAATGAAACTAAGCTACGCTCTGACGGTCTGTCTCGTCGTCCCTGAGTGATTTCTGGCGAGGTTGCTACATGTCAAAACCTAATTAGTCAAAGCTATGATTATTAATAGATCTAATCATAACGTGTAATATCAAAATACTGTAGGTATTTCGCATTATTGAAAAAATTGACATACGAGGCCAGAGAATAATTGTTTTTACACCGATGGGTGTAGTAAAGTAGGCAGAGATGCCTAACGGCGTGATAAGTGATCCTATTTTTTCTTTTAAATATTACGGAATGTTGCTCATGTTTCATACAATGTCAAAACCACTTTAAATCAATTTAGAATGGGTCAATCTATCTTGTTACATAATTGCTAGAAATCGTGATGTCCTTTTATAAATTAATACAGTATTGTTTATCACGATTTGATGAATTTGGGGGAAGCAGATAGTCGAGTGGTATGAGCACTAAACTCGCTATAGAAAAGTCGCGGGTTTGAAACCATGCGCCGGTGGAACTTTCAGTGATAATCCTCAGCAAGTCATTTATCTCCTATTGTTGGAGGACGGTAGACCCGTTTCTAAAATGGAGTCTTGATTACGGGTAGTATGCGAGTATGGAAGGTGTTGCATCTGCTCTGAATAACTGCCATAAACATTTAGCCTAAGGGAGCCTTTATTGGCTGGCTGATAATTGCGTTCTATAAATGTTGTACTTTTACCACTATTTAGCATCTAATTTATCGTAAAGTTTTTCACGGTGCGTCCATGATAACATATTTGCAGTTATTTCGTATGTAACATCACATTTATTTTTGTACGAGTTTATGGTCTCGGTATTATAGTAGTTTCTATTTTGTTATATCGCCGACGTCTTTATCATAAATTCTAGGTTGAGGGTTGAGGGAGTTTAAAAAATAGACCCAGTCTTCTTGAGAAATCGAACTGCAACATGCGAGACGTTTCGATAAAACAAGAAAGCGTCTGCATGTATTTTTTTATAATCATTCTTCTCACTCCCTTTTTTAATAATTTCATATAATCATACTCTGCGATATATCAGTATATCGCGATATAATTATATTCAACTGAAATTTTATTAGTTTTTTTTGTGACGTCACCAACGTTTTCAAAAACCTGGCAGTTGTGTTTAAACCGCATGTAATATTTCATTACACGTCGAGGGACTATAATAATGGGACAACTTCCGTATATTTATGTTGTGCGCAAGTCATTACTACATCTGACGCCATATTGTTTATTAGGGAGCGGTATTATGTATATTGTATAACCAAATTCGATTCACATAGCATCTCGAAATATCTTCCCTATGTCATCCCGACAGGTTGATAATACCGTATCCAACAAGACTGTAATCGATTATGCTAAAACCAATAATAAAATAACCGATACTATAAGTGATATCAGCGGCAATACAGCAACCAACAATATCGTAACAACGTATCGAAAATCGGCATCATGGATAGTTGAGCGTAGCGCGCTAACCCACGCCAAAACCGCCCTCTTCTCATCGGTTAGTTCTAAACGGCGTGACCGTCCATCTACCCCCACTTTATACGACTGATAGTTTACGAGCCATTAGTACGGAGCTAGTTTACCAGCTTTTAATAGTATGTATCGCATTTGGCCTTAAATAGAATGTCCTCTTAATGGAATATTTGGCAAAAAACGCACAAAATTTCCGGGTCATTTAATATCTTCCTCCCATAACTCGTCATAGACGGAACCTCTTAATCGATACTTCGAAATATTCTCGCCAAAAAACCGTCATCTAATATGGCGTATTACACTAAGGGCTGAAGCATATATCTTCGTAAGCTTTTACCCAAGTAGATTTCCGTCGTAGTTGAGTATTTTCACTGTGTTACATTATACCAACACGTGAACTTATTGTAGCCTCATTATTTTGCTGTACTGCGGGCCAAACCTGTTAAGAGAATTTACTCGCCGTTAAAGTAAATATTTACCACTGGAAATCACATTTAGTTAAAAATAGTGCCTTTAAATGTACAAATGCACACGCACAATTTTATTTTATCAGATCCACGAAAGCATGTTTTTTTTCGATTCTTCGGGGCAAATTGCCAGAATCTGGAAAATTGCACTTCTTTTCGCCACCATTTACCATTACGACACAAAGCCCGAGAACGACAGAACATGACGTTACATGTTAAATGTCCCTTAATTTGTTCGGCCAATGATTAAAATGTATCGATTTATCTACAGTCGAATATAAGTACCAGTATAATGTACATTTTCGTACACAGGGCAGTACAGATTCAATAATTTTCATATATATAAAAATCACTATTTCACTCTTAAACGTATGACTTCGCATTTCTGAATAACCTTAAGTGTAAACCATAGCCTTGACGAATCGGCGCAATTTTTATCCCCGCATTTTTTTTTCTTTAATGACATTATCCCGAGTGTGAACTCTGCGAAACGAGTTACTAATCGTTTGCTGTCCATTCCCGCGTTTGTGTGATATGGCATTTCGTTTTTTATTACATCGTTACGTTATTGCAGTTGTTGTTTCTGACGCGTTTATAATCGAACAAGCAACTATACGTTATCATAATGCAGACACAAGCGCTGGTGACGCACGTTTCCGAGACAAAACGTAGACCAAAACATCGGGAACGCACATTTCCTAGTCAGACTAGACTAAAACGTCCATAATGCACGTTTCCAAGCCAGGTTAGACTAAAACGTTTTTGATACACTCGCACAACGATGAGTGATATACATATAGTTGTAGTTCCACCATTTAGTTGATGTACTGTACACGAAATTATTAATCATTCACGCCACCCAGGGCTACGTCATGTATTACTCAAGCATCTGCAGTATAACGAGTGTTGCTAGTGATGTTACTATGACAGGGTTCCTATAATATAAACCGCTAGTTACAATCCTTCTGCCATTCAGACTGTCTCGAATAAAATGCGGGATGTTGCTTGAACTGCGTGTGATTAGTTACTTAAATTATGGCATAAGGCATAGATGTATGTATGTATGAAACGATTGACCGATTCTCCGCAAAGGAGAATCGTTGTGTGAGCCAGATTTGGTCCTTTACAAGACTGGCCAAGGGTGTGTTTTATTTTTTTGGACGTTATTTGCAGAGGGTGCATAAACTGTCAATTGTATTGTGGGGAGTTTCTTTGAGTCTTCCCGGTCTGTTTAGGAATTTAACCATTGAGGTTATTAGTATATTTTGGAGATCATTGTAATTTTTTACCGGAGCAGGAATGGTAGAATATCTTGCTCGTTGGTACACTGGACATGAACCAATATGGTGGAGGGGCGTTTCCTCCTCCAACATGCACTTTGGGCAAATTGGTGTGGTTGATATTTCTCATTAGGTTTAGGTGTCGGTTTGGGTTAAAATGACCTGTTAGGATGCCTGTAACGCCTATATCATTTCGTGTTAATTTTAGTAAAGCTTTTGTTCTTTGTAGGCTTGGCGAAGGCATAGCCAGTTGTGCTTGGCGGCAGTCGGAGCGTTTCATCCATTCTTTTTTTATGTATTGTATTTAAGTGTTGTTTGATGTTGGTTTTTAAAGCACTTTGGGCTATAGGTAGAATTGGTTCTGGACCTGTTGCCATGTTATAGCTTGCCTTTTTGGCAAGGGTATCCGCTTCCTCGTTGCCCAGTATATTTGAATGACTGGGAACCCACTTTAAAGTTACGCAATTATTGCTCGAAATTCTATTAATGGCCAGAGAAAGGCAGATAGTTGAATCGTCACAATCTTTATCATCATGTCTATACTGTACAGTGTACATGCCTGCTCATTGAGAGAGATAACTCAGAATCCAATGTCATCGAGAGAGTCCAGAATTGACCTATGCTGAAATACTATGGAATCGAATATCGTGGCGATAGCGCAAAGAATGACATTAAAAGAGACAACGCAGAACCCAATGACATTGGAAGATAGCAAAGAATGCGATTATATTTAGAAGGATACCACATAATGCAAAAGATATGGATAGAAATTACAAACACACTGTCAGTAATAAACTATCCGACTGCACTGTTACTCACACTGTTAGTAATCAACTATCCAGCTGCACTGTTACTCACACTGCCAGTAATCAACCATACGACTGCACTGTTACTCACACTGTCAGTAATCAACTATCCAACTGCACTGTTACTCACACTGTCAGTAATCAACTATCCGACTGCACTGTTACTCACACTGTCAGTAATCAACTATCCAACTGCACTGTTACTCACACTGTCAGTAATCAACTAT